>JAQIXT010000483.1:0-33441 GCA_034700445.1 Stenotaenia linearis
GTGTTAAATTGCCAACCAATCAGATCGCGCACTTTTCCTCTCAATTTACCAGCGCACGGACTTTATTATTATTGCATGTTTGCAATGTTTTTGCACATCTCCTACATGCTTTAAAATTTTTAAAGCATATTTTGCATTGTTTAAAGTACATTTTGTTGATATTTTGCATACTTTCTGCAAATTTTTCATATTTTTTGTACATTTTACAAATATTTTACATAATGTTTATATACTTGTAATTTTTTGCCATATATTCTGCCATAAACTGTAATTTTTCGGCATTTTCTGTGCATTTTGCAAATCTTTTTGCATTATAACTGCACACATTTTGCACATTTTGCACTTTATGTATAATTTCATAATTTACACAAAATTTGCACATTAGTTAAAACTGGAAAAAGTAGGAGGAAAAGATAGGAGAAAGAAGGTTGGAATGAATTTATATAAGACAATTTCTATATTTTTTGATACCTTTAATAAATCTGTGACCAACGACGCTCGAAACATGTTGTCTAAGGGGACATATTCATTCTGGTGAACATCCTATAAAAAATAAATCAGTTAGTCATTTAGAAATTTAAGGAAAAGAAATATTTACCTCTACTCCCTATGACGCAGTAACCTTCGCTATATCGCAACACTGACCGGTACTACTCATGCTATTTCGTCGTGTCTTTTAAAAACTAACTTGAAAACCTCACATGGTAAACGATTCTTATGTTTGTTACAAGGCAAGTGAGTTATTGAAAATTGTTAATAAATTTCTAGATATTTCTCAGTTTAATAGTCAATTTTGCTGATTTTCTGCACCTGCTGATTAGCAGATTTTATATAATTTTCTATTGAATTTCGCAGGGTTTTTTTTTGCAAATTGTTGGTTAATTTTCATCCATTCTGCATTTGTACACACTAATATTTAAACATTTACATTTTCTGCAATTTTTGTACGGTTCCTACGTTAATTTACTCCCTACATCTTTAACCTCCCGTAGACTCTCATCTGCAGAGTTTCCCTCCACTCACATTAAAACAACCCTAACTTCCACACTTAAACACCTCATCTCCATTAATCAAACCACGCGTGACTTACCAAACCTCTTTGCCCACAAATACAAATAATAATTATTTTTAGAAAAACCACAAAAAACCATTTCGAAACCAAACTTCTTCAGCGCCACCCAACAACTTGGGCACGGATCCTCAATTATCATACCATAAAACCAAACGCAGCAATCTTCATCGCCTTCATCGCTTCCTGTCACCGATTTGTCTGTATCACGACACAGCTTCAACGCTTTGTCTAACGTTAGGCCTACTGAAAAATCAAAACAAATTTTATAAAAATTAAAAATTCCACAATTTCTAGCTAAAATAAACAAAAATCGTCAGTAACAAAACTTCGCCATTGTTCCCTTTCATCGATTTTTTTCAATCATGTCTTGTCGGTGTCAGTAGTAGAATTAATTCTGGATAAAAAAATTAATTATACTTAATAAAACTTAAGTTATTATGACTTTCAAAACATCTTTATTCTTTCTTTTCTTCTTTAAAAACTATGAAAACACATGTACAATATGTACAACTTAATGCATACTTAATATTGTGATCTTTTAAAATGGATTAGTTTTCTTCTTATCCTTCCCCTCGATCGCTTAGGCCTACGTGAGAAATTATTCTATACTATATAGAACTACAAATTGGCTTACTAGAAAAATCTTAAAAGGCAAATACATTTGCAACAGTTTTAAAAACAATTATTTATGTTTCTTTGTTTTTTAAAAAAAAATGTGCAATTAAAAAATAAACAATAAAAATACAAGTTAATAATTTCCTCACATGAGCCATAACTCGTAGCTGCCCATCAACAATCAATTTCATTCTTTTCTTTTCATTTTTGTACTCGCACTTCAAACCCACCCAAATATTTCAATTTTCATAAGGAATGTGTCAGAAGATATTGCACATTTTGTACACCTTCAGTTTAAAATTTGTAAATAACAACAGTGCAGAATAAATGAACAAAAACACACACATACACATACATCTAAAATAAAAATAAAAAATAAATTATAAAAATGACCATATATTTAATGAAACAAACAAATATGTATAAAATAATGAAAACATCTTCCTGAGAAATGTCCCAATCTTAAATCAACCTCATGTAATAAACCATTTCCAAACACCAAATTGTATACAAAACTCAAGATTTGTTTTACCGGGATGAAAATCAAATGTTACAATACCACGTACTTCTTTATGTATAATATATATATATATTTATATATATGTATATAACTGTATATAAAAAAAAATTCCAAACGTTTAGAAAATGTTCTTTCTTCTTTGTTTTTAATATCAAGCATTTTAATTAAGCCTTTTGTGCCTAAAATGAGCAACATTTTGAGTATTTTTAACTAAGTTTCTTTTGATAGGTTTCATTGGTCAATTATTTTAAGTTCCCCACCCTATTTTTGACTAGAAAAATTTCAGCTAAACTCATCAAAGACTCTTAATGGCCGCATTTCAAATCTGTCTTGCGTCGAACTAGCTAATTTCTAGTTTTGTCAATCCAAATCTAAATGAGCTTGGTTTCTTAGCTGCAACACTGAAGTTTAGGCCATTAATTTCAAGCACTAAATCACTTCTTTACATGTCTCCATTTTTTTTTAAATTTTTAAATTTTTTTTTTCTATCACCATAACATAAATGAATAAAAACTTATGATTCATCCCATTGCGTGGATGGATTTAGAGAAAAACATTCCTCGTAATAAATAAATGATGCGTCGAAATAAATACAATTGAAATGTAAATTAAGTATGATGCAGCGGAAGAATTAAAAACCATTTGAAATATTGCCAAATCGGTACGTTAATCCAAGACAGGTTAAACGTGATATGCTGCGATAGTCTTTATTTGGTATTTTGTGTGTGCCAAAAAAACACCACTCCGAAAAAAACATCATTTTCCTTTTCTTGCACTACCGAACAATATTTTTTTGCCATTTTATACTTTTTTTTTACAGTTATAAACACATGAAAGTCTTTTTTCACTCTTTCTCAATCTTCTTTTCAAATTGTGTCGCCATTTTTCTAGATCAATTAAAAAAAGGTCAATTTTCTTGGTAATATTTACACCGTCCGATGAGAACTACCAACTGAGAAGGAAATGATTTGTACAAAAAAATTCAAACTAATATTTGTACTAAGGTGAACAAACGCCCTTTTATACAGGGGGTGCATCAAAACCCAGCTTTGGCAGATAGGTCATGCAAATCAATGGACACTCACTGGGTTCACATGCACAGTTTTTTTTTTTTTTAATTTGGTAAACAAACAGTTTGGAATTCCACCACAGCCCCTCATTAAGTGCTGCAGTTGAAACACGTCTTAACGGCCGTGTTAGGCAGTGTGAGGAAAAGAAAAAATTTCCTTGAAAAAAATTAAAGGCCACGGCTAAAACGTTACGATTTACAACCGTCGATTACGCGAGTAGCACCAGCCGCCTTTCTTTGTTTGTTTATTTATTTATTTCTGTCTTTCGTTGTCTCACTTTTTCACCACAAATTTGAGCTCGATCAGCATTCGCTCTCCAGTTCTTCGGACCGTCGTCGCTCCAACTGTCTCCGCCTGAACTGCTGGAACTCTTCCTTGAGCGCCGGGATCCTTCGCTCGATCTCCACGTCGTCGTATTTGCTCCTCAGTCGCTTCCCGCTCGGATAGAGATTGGCATACAACTCGCTGTCGCTCGCTCCTTGCCACTGGCGGGCGAGTTCCACGGGACTTATCGGATCGAACTCGTAGTTTTCTTCAGCCGAGACATCGAGAGGAATTCGCTGACCCGCTGTCGGTTGGCCGGCCGTTATGGCGTGCGGCGAGGGCTGCGACTGCGACGTGTTCCGCGAAGCAAAACCGCTGCTCGAACTCGGAGAATACTGGACGTCGCCCTGGATGCTGTCGGTGCGCGAATGTTTGCTGCCCCGGCCCGAACTGGCGCTCGTCACGCTCGTTCTCGCATTCGGTGCCGCAGCCAGGGTCACGTGTACCGAGTCGTCCTCGGTGGTGTTTGTGGTCGCTGGGGAGTAAGAAGTCTGCCCCCGACTGGGATCGGGGGCAGCTTGACGAAAGGGCAGCCGCTCGGAGCGGACGACGAATCCACTTCGCACCCGACCGATCGTTTCCTGCAGCCGATCACGAGTGTACGTCACTGGTCTATCTTCGCTGCTCGACACGCTCTCCCGTCGTTCTGCGCCCGGTTCCCTCACGGGATGCGGTGGAAAAACGACTCTCCGTTCCATCTGCGGAGGACTGCTGGTGGCCAAAGGTCTCTGATGTCCGAGACCGGCAAACGGTCGCACGGGAGGCCGGTAAAACACGTCCATGGGTTGCACTCGCATCGGTCTGGGTCCGGGAGGTGGGTGAACGTATCGAGGAACCGGCGTCAGATACGGGTACCTGAATGGGACCGGCGACGGATCGACAGGCACCAGATGCGGAGGATGAATGTAGGGTGAGCGAACCCGAATGGCGGGTGATGAGATGTAAGGATGTCGTAACTGTTGTTGGTGTGGTTGTTGCAGTTGTTGTACTCGTCGAGGTTGAGGAGGGATTTGATAGTAACCATCGTCCGGCTCTCGGTGGATTTCCGCCCTCACTTGGTACGGCGTCCTCTGGACCGGTGTCGGGTAGACCGGGGACAGGATTCGCACCGGCGTCTCGTACTCCTCCCGAATGTAAGGCAGTTGTTCGTGGAGTATTCGCAGAGACGGCAATTCGTACGAATGCGAGTGAAATCGACTGGAAACGGTGCTCGGGAAGGAGCGTTCGCCCGACGATGGCTGCACCGACGACACGTCGTCGATCCGAAAAGGTCTTTCGTAGGCCAGGGGACCGGGACTGCTGGTCCGTGCGACTCGATAGCGAGGATCTCTGGGCTCGTAGATCGTCTGGACGACCGGTTTCCTCTCCTGCCACTGATGACGCGGAGTTCTGCCGCGATTCGTGAGCCAAGCGCGCAGTTCGGCGCCCAGTACGCTTTCGCGGCTGCCCGAACTTCCCTGCAAGCTCGCCTGGCTAGACGGAATGCGATCCCGGCGCACGAAGCCCTCGTCCAACACGAACTTCCCCTCCGGCGTGCGACTGATCCAACCCAGCGGTTGCGAGTACTCCATTTGTACATTGTAGCGCACCGACTTAGGAAAACGACGTCCTCGATCCATCGCCGTTGCTGTGGGAGAAAGTGCTCGTTGTTGGCGCTGCGGGTGTCGGTGCGACGGCCGGTAGTCGTCACGGCCCCATTCCTGAGAATCGCCGAATTGGCGGGAGGATTCCTCCAACGAAGGTTTGTAATGAGGGGCCAGAGACACGAGTCCTTTTAGTTTTCGTTTCACCGTCGCAAAATTTAAACCTGATACTCTGCTTTGTGAATGTCCACTGTAGAAAAACAAAAATTTTTTTTTTTATCATTTATTATATATCCGTTTCGATTTTAGTCGTCGATTTATCAGAAATAAAGGTTAAGAAAGGAAAAAAAGTTGGAAACACCAACCAGACATAGGAGTGGTAGTGTAGTATTCACCTTCTTTTTTCCTCCTAGTATGCGTGAAGAAGAGATAAAAGAAAAAAAGCAGATTTGAAAAATTAAAAAATAACTTATACAGTAAAAGTTGAGATGGAGTTATGTTATGAAAATACAAAAAGTGATGCGTAAGTTCACAGGACAAAACTTACTGATGACTTATTTTGCCCGGTTTACTGTTAGAAATGAGATAATCACAGTCGATAAGATTTTGTTAGTATTTTCGAGGTTTAAAAACAAATTTCTACTTACTTTTTAAGTGCCACTGGACTGCCTGCAGGACCATGGCCACCGTTACGAGCGTCTGCAACACGACAGGCAACCATGTTGTAAGCTTTAGTTGTAAACATTCGGAAGTAGCGTAACGACAGAAAGAAAAGAGAGGAAGAAAAACGAGAAGAGTTTGTTAGTAATGCGACTTAGCGGCAATCGATCAGCAACTATACTTTTCTTGTAAAAAAAACAAACAGAAGGATAAAGCCATGCACAGGCCAGCATCATGTTTTAGCGTATTAAAGCCTATGCAAGGCAAAATGATAAATAACGATTGAAGCGTTGTAAAAAATAAAAAAAAAAATATATAATACATTTCAAAGTTTGATGTGAGTGATGCAAGTGTTAAAATTAGTTACTAATTGTTGTTATTATTATTATGATGATTATTATTATTAATTTCATAGAAATTTATCGATTTGCCATCACAAACATCATGTATCGATGGCACTACAAAAAATAATTATTGTCCGAGTGACAACCAAAAGCTACCAACTGCATTAATGTACAGACGTAGCGGAGAAGGAAATAAAATCTACCTTCCCCTATGTCGGAAGATTGTCGCTGACTCTTAAGAAGAGAAAGAACTGAAAATGAAAAACGGGAAAAAAATTCACAGAAAACTGTTAGGAAGACACTCGAGATTTATCCGAAAAAAAAAATTATAGGATCGATCGCGAGTTTACAACGACGTTAAATTGTGTCAGTGTGTTAAAAGTAGAATATTGTTATTTATTAAAAATATATACGTTATAAAAAGATAAAAGATTTATTTATAATTATAAAATTTCAATGTATATTTCAATGAGTTTACAAAGCAGTCGTAACCAAAACGTGACCGCCAATGATACCTTTTTCTTGCTTCCGTCTCTTGCGTTTGTTGCATATTTTGACCGTGCAGACGGAAAGAATGATTGCGACGATAAAAAATAAGAATCCACCTACGATGCCGGCTGTGATTGCCTTTTCTTGAGACGGTGCTGTTGAGAGATAAAAAAATATTTGAATAATCGTGACACTTGTTTGCGAGTAACTCACGTTCTAACAAGAAATCCACTTCTTGACTAGGGTTGCTGTAATGCGTTGTGGTGGCAGACTTGACCCGGAAGAAAAATTTCTTCCCCGGAATTAAATTTTTCACTGAAAAGGGATAAAAATAAATTTGAATACATAAAAAGTGGAATTTGTTTTTTCTCACTTGTGTAAGTGTATCCTTTGAGGACTTTTTCGGCCACGGGCAACCAGGTGGAATTCAATTCAGTCTTGTACTCGACTACATAATAAAGGACAGGAACCGTACTGTTGGCGGGAGGCAACCAAGATATGGCGACGCCGTCGCTAACTGCACGCACGTGGACTTCGCGAGGAGTACCCGGCTTGGGACCTGCGGGAGGAGAAGAGTCTGGAACAGCTGAGTATCCCCGATGCTCTGTGACTGCTGAAGGACACAAGCAAAGAACAGAAGGAAAGTAGACTGTCAGTAAATCCACTAACGTTTTCCGGCCAAACAGAGATACTCGCAACTACAAAAGGGTCCAGCCCGAGCGTAAACCAAGCCGAGTTTCAAAGACCCCATCGAAAAATAAAGTGAAAAAATACAAAAAAAAACAAAAAAAGAAACAAATGCATCTATAGAATAGAATTCAACTGACAGCTACTCTTGTCAAATCTAACTCAATCTACGACTAGAAATTTGCTTGTGTGACAAAAACTAACGAAACGAATCCCCTTTAAACAAGAAAATACGATGGATAGCTACCTGATGGCTTAACTATAGTCGGAATATAGGTTGAGCCAGACGAGTCTGTCGGGAGCACCGGCATGGTGTAATCAGCAGCTGTTGATAATTAGAAATGTTATTCAATTGCCGATTTCAACACCGAATTATCAATTACGTACGTTTAGTGGTGGCCGTAACGATGTCGCTGAACATTCCGTCGCCCAGTTCGTTTCGGGAAAGCACTTGGAAATCGTACTCCGTGTTGGGGCTCAAACTGAAAATGGTATACGTCGACGCCCCGTCGGGATACACCCTCAGAGTACGCCAAGCGTTGTCTCCCCTACTGGATTCGCGATACCAAACGAGGTAATGTTGGGCAAAACCGCCGTCGTATGCTGGCAACCAAGAAACCGTTGCTTCAAAAGTGCTCGTGTTGACCGACACGTTAGTTGGAGCATGTGGCGTCGTACCTGAAACGAGAGAAACCGTTGAAACCCATCTCCAGTCTCGGGAGAAAACCAATCAGACTCACTTTCGACAAGTAAGAGCGTGCCTACGACTAACGTGGCCACATCGTTCTGCACGACGCACTCGTAGTATCCGTGATCCTCCTTCCGCAGAGATTTTATCGTCAGGTTTCCGCCTCGTATCGAATATCTTTCGTGAGGAAATTTAGCGCCGTCCCGCTGAAAATCAAATCGAAACCATTCAGTTGCGGTTTTTTTTTCTGCTAAATTACTTGTTCGTTTACTCGTCGCCATGAGATTTTAGGCGTGGGTGTGCCCGTCGCTTCGCAAGGCATTTTCACCTCGCTGTTCACCGTCCGTTGATACATGTCTTGCGGCATCTTCGTTATAACCGGCGGATCTAAAGAGAAAAATTAACAAATTTTAAGGAATGAATCATTTTTTTTCAAATTTATTCAAGTTTCACCTCTAACTAGAACTTCCATTAAATTAGACATGCCCGTCGTGCCTTGCGAATTGTAAGGAGTACAAGTGTAAAGGCCTTGATGCTCGGAAGTCACCGTCTGAATGAGCAAAGATCCATTGGCGAGCGCCACGTAACCGGGTGTTGCCGACGGTTCGAACTGCCGACTGTCTTTGACCCACGTCACGAATTGATGCGGCGGATTCGCTTCGAAATAACAGTGCACTATACCGGACAAGCCCAACGGTAAATACTGTACCGTGGGCGTGTACGTGACCCGCGCCGGAACTGTGAAAACGCGAAAAATATAATTTTTTCAAATTTAAACAAATAAATCGTTGCGACTCACAATCGACATTTAAATAAGCCGAAGCTGTGTGCGGTGTTCCGATACCGTTGCTGACTTCGCATGTATATTTGCCCATATCGTCAGCCGTCAAAGGATTGATGATCAAGGTTCCGTCTTTTCGTATGACCGTTCTCGTTTCGAGCCAAGCCAAGTCTTTGATCTCGATATCGTTCCGGTACCTACAAGTTAAATTTTTTCCTCCATCAATCGAATTCTGTTATCAATCGTTCGAGGAATTGAATAGCAAATGCAAAGCGAGTAAATCAAATTTACCATCGATGTGTGATGTTGCCCGGTAATGCCCTCGCCTCACAAACGAATTCCACTTTATCACCTTCCTTTTCACTCCTATTGCTGGGAGGGATGTAAATGACTGCTCTACCTATATAAAAAGAGAAAAAAAATGAAATATTGCTCACTTATTTGAATTTTTATCAGTGAGTACAACACGAGTCGACTTAATCGGATTTCCATCCTCCTTCTGCCAATAGCAATTTATTTCTTACACCGAATACATTTTTAAAACTAAAAATATAAATAAAAATCACCTGCTACTATCACTTTGGTCGTATGTTTAATTTCCCCTTCAGCATTGCGTGCTACACAAGTATAGTCTCCTATGTCGGACAGTAATAAACTCATAATTTTCACTTCTCTGCCGTCATTATAAATTTGAATGTTGGATGACGGCTCCAGCGGTTTTTCTCCCTACGCAAAATAAACGAGCGCAACGGATGAGCAAATCACTCTTTTCGCTCTTTGCGCACTTTTTCTTCACCTTGTACCAGACGATGTCTGGTTTAGGAGTTCCTTCGGCTTCGCAATTGAGAAAAATACTGTCTCGAACTTTGACGTAGATCACTTCCTGCGGCGTCACTGTGAAATGTGGTGGAGCTGCGGTAAAAGAAAAAATTAATTTTTTTTACATTACTCGAAAGAAAGTGTTTTTCATTAGTAATAAAAAAAAAGTGCTTGTTTTTAAACGCACGCCTTAGTGGCATCATCCGAAATCTTATTTCGTGTTCAATTTGGTCTAAATTACTATACAAGATGGGCAAATGACTTGAGATGCCATAAAACTTCAAAGCTTTCTCTCTCTTCCTCTGCGGTTCACGTGTTGCACAACTTTTAACAATTTAACGCGGAATCGTGGCGTTGTAGTTTGGGCTACAACGAGCTCGTCTCGCTAATGCCCGGACGAGCATCCATCAGACATTTTTCTGACTCGGCCCACTTTAATCGAGTCGCACACACCCACACGGCGAGCCATCAGTACGTGCACACACCTTGATGATACCTTTCCTTCTTCGGTTCGCTATTAATGGCCCTCTCCTTGTACTAACTTCTAATTGATCTCAAACTTTTTTACCACTTTCGATTATCACACATCTTTGCGACGCAAGACTGCTGGACTCAACTCTTTTTTTTCTTCTTTTCCCTCCTTCTTGGACCGTTAACAAGCAATGTGGTACTCAACGCTTGCGCAAACAGGATCCGCTCGCTGACTTATTGGCTTAGGAACAAAATTAAAGTCGTATAACACCCACCACCAATCCAATCTCTTTTTTTCCCTAAAAAAAAGATTCCTTTCCTTAAAAAGATCACACTCAGCCCTTACAAGGCTTTTTTTAATTCCTTTTCCCACGAAAAAAAGATTGTTTCTCACATTAAATAACAAGTTGCATAAATCTTGCAGTGGATTTCAATTGGATTGATCGGTGTAGAGGAAGTCGAGTATGTTTTCGAGTTGTAGCGTTATTTTTGCGGCGTAATTTGCATTTTAATTAAAAAGGATGAGTTGATTTCAATCTGTTGAAAATTGTGGAGGAGAAAGTTGATGTAATAAAGAAGTCAAAGAAAGTGTGGGGAATGACTTAATTTGAAAGAGGAGAAAGGTTTCAGATGCTGCGCGCCTTTTTATAATTTTATTAAATCAACTTCCGATCGACTTTTTCATTCAATTTCAAATCTCCAGCGTGCCCTTGCGAGGGCGGCACAAAGTTCATTTCGTGTCCAGAGAGACCCATTTTTGGGTTCCTCCACGGATCGGACACGCACCAGAAAACCGATTCGGTTCGGATGAGAGGTCGACTTAAACACCGCGGCCTAAAACTTTTACCTTTATGATTTAAAGGGAAAAAATTTAGCAGATTCGCTTTAATTCGCAGACAAAGACGTCTGGGAGTTCCGTACGTAGTGCGAAATCCGAACCCTCAGTCTGTTCGAGTGGAAACAAAAAAACAGCAGTCCGTCAGCCTCGAGAATTCAATTAGACCACGACAAAATAAACAACGGACGCTTTGCTGCGTCCATCAAATATTGCGAAATGCTTGTTTTCCGGTCGGGAAAAAATATTAATAATAATAACGTAGAAGGCAATAAAGAGTGTGTCATTTTTAATAAAAATCTCTATTTTGTCTCGAGAAGTCTTTCGCCATCCATTAGAAACTCCATCTATACGCCGTTAAGCAGAAAATGGTAGATAATTACCGCAGCAAACCAACAAGAAGAAGAAGAAGAAGAAGAAGAAGGAGAATTAATGTGAGGGATGGTGAAATTCGTTTTGTCGTAGCAAGAGGAAATAAAAAGAGAGCGAGAGAGGCAGGGCAATCAGTTTGGTGTTTAATTCTTTGAGGCACAAATTGACTTTAGGGGGCCAAGTTTAGTCGATTGCAAAGTGCAACTTACCGTGAACGTCCAGATGAAGCCATGTGCCGTTCTTGCCAGCATCTGGTGGTCGGTTCAAGAAGAAGATTTTGCACTCGTACCAGCCCTGGTCGCTCTCTCGAACGTCTGAGATGTTAAGTGAAGCGTCGGTGGCTAAAGCTATTCGTCCTTCGTAGCCCTCGCCGCGGTGAGGAGGATAACCGTGATACCAAATGTAAATGGGAATTTTAACACCCTGAAACCGAGAGAAAAACCAAATTAACGTCTTGCCAATTAAGCGCATCGTCACGATAACACCTTTTGTCACGAATAAAAACGGCCTCGGTCACGCTTTCATTACGCCGTCGTGAGAAAAAGCGACGAGTGCCTCCAATAAAAATTTCTCCCTCGCCCAAATGCCAACCCAACACTCTGCTCCTTAATCCCTCAAACACCGAACAGTGCAAAAGGATCCTGCTAATGTTTACACGCCACTTCACAAACACCACTGCACACAAGCTTGATTAAGCTGCCCACATAATTAAACTACTTTTAATATCTTGTACCGAGCAGCCTATTCTCGACAATTTTTCACGCGGCTTTGCATCATCGACGTCAACATACATTCGCCCGAATTTTCAAAAAAAATTTCATCCTCCGAGATGCTTCTCTGCACTGCACTGCGCCACTCCGACATATTTTAAAGATATCTTGATCGCGAGGAATTTCAATTATTTCGTTATTCGCAACTTACTAATTTTTGCCATTGAATGATGTACGGTATAGCAATGTTTTCGGGGAAATCGACGGGACAATTCAGCACGACCGATTGGCCCAGGATTGCGGTCACGTGTTCTGGACCATCATCTTCTGCGGAAACTGCAAGAGAAGAAAGAAAAAAAATTCAATTAAAAAATGTGTTTGGATTTAGCGAGAAAAAGACTAATAAATCCTTGATAAATGGAAGACGAAACGGGTGAGAAAATCCAACGTTTGACAGTGATTTATAACCCGAGATTAAGTAGCTTTTCATAATCATTATCTAGATCGACCTCCCAAGTGATTTCGAGTGAGAAGGAAAAAATGTAAAAGTCAGTAAGGATGTGAGATATCGAAACAAAATGCATGTACTTGGAACGCGATAATAAATCTAAATTACAATGCGAGCTTTTGCATTCGGATGATAATCTTTTCGCGATTTTTGATTTAGCTGGCATTAATTTAACATTTTTTTAAACACCCGGTGAATGTTAATCAGCACGCGAGCATAAATATCAGTTAGGGGGTAAAAGCTCGGTTAAAACGGACCAATGTTTCATTAGCTTAGGTCTAATTAAGTCTACATTTCAACTTTAATTCGCTGCCTCAACAACAACCAACACCCCAAATGAGTTGCACGTCGCTTACTAACTGCATTCTTGCTGAAATATGACAGCGGACAACTTGTAACGCAATCGCTAATTCCCCCTCTTTTCCAAACGAACATTGCCTGTCGATGGCGCGTGCCAAACCAGCCCGAAAACATCACTCCACTCTTTATTACGCTAATTACTAACCTCAAACAGTGATTTGGCAATAATAAAAATTCCGTTTCCGCAGAAATAAAAGAAAAACAACTTTCCTTTAGTTATGTTTGTTTGGAATAAAGCTCATGCTTCGACCTTTGGCTCCCTCGAGTATAGGGAAAAAATATGAAATATTCAAATTGCTCTAATTACGACACTCGAATCACATTAAAAAGTCAAAAGTTGAGTGGCGGGGGTTAAGTGACAAATGCACTGACGTTGCATTAACCGTTAAAATCATGGGCGACCGAGCACGTTTCGTTAATCGTAAAATGCGAGACGAGGGGTCTGCAAACCATCATCGGCAAGTCCGAGTCGAGCCGAAGAAGGGGTTGGTTAGTGCGGGCTTCTTCAGGTGAAATGGGGCAATTTCTCAAGCCCCTTATTTATGGCCTTCTGATACGGCCACCACAAAGTGTGAACTACCGTGACCAAAAGTTTTTCGCTCAACATCACGATGTAATCAAAAGACTAATAAACGACAGCGTGATGTATTATCTCGAGAAAAAAATTATCCAAAAATTCTTTAGCAATAACCCGACCCCGTCTCTCGAGTCTGAAATCTCTCGAAATCTCTCGTGTACTACTCGTCATTTATTTTTAAAAAATTTAAATTAAAAAAAATTTTTCATTTCTTTGAATTTCAATAGTTCTTTCGACTGTAGTTATTGATTTTTTTTTTTTCGTGGAAACCTCAAACTTGACAGTCCCTGCCAGCCACCACTCGTGCCTCTGGCAATTTCATAATTTGACAAAAAGTTCACGTCTGTTGCGAACAAAACCTCTTGTCACAACTTCACAAACAGCTTCGCTACATTCTCCCAACATTCTTCGCTCCTTCTTTCACAGTTAAATTACGAACCAACGAAATTATTCCTAGGCTTCGCCAAGCTATAATAATAATAGCGCTTGCACATTAAAATTAAGCCCAACGTGCGCTTAAAATCGTCTTTTTTTAAGACTCGAAAGGATGGAACCAATCATAGAGTGGAAAATTGCTCATTTCGCATTTAAAAGATAATTTTTCTAGTCAAAGTACTTTTAATTGCGTAACTTAGCTGCAACCATTGGCTGGAATGACCCAACTTAACGACTGGCACATTACACACTCCATGTATTTTTGTCATCCTCCTCAATACTTGGACCGAAGCCAAAATACCTCTCATCGTCGCCATTAATTTATTACCGAATGCAAGAGGAAAAAATAAGCGAGCAGGAGGTCTCGCAGCGCGAGATTATGGCCGTGCGATTAGCAAGAAAGGTCAAGTTGGATGGCACCGTGACCAGCAGAGGTCAAAAGCGCAAGAAATATAAGCGACGCAATCTTGGCAAATTACATTCAAATGTAACGATGCTCCAGTATTCCATTTTTACGACGGCCGAGTCGGAAAAAAGCGGCAGCAATCATCAATAAACATGATTTTTCCATCCGTAAAATTGATATTTTTTTCTTCTTCATCTTCTATTCGGAGATGATCATCTGCATCTACAAAGAAAACCTTTTTCTCTTGTTCCAAGTTTGCAGTTCAAAATCCCACTTATTTTCTTCTCGTCCAATCCCCTCGAGGTATAAACTTGCTCCTCAGATTAGACGTGGGTTCTTTCTTACTTCTTTTCTTTCGAGCAAATGTGAAAAATGTTTACTTCTCGCACGTACCAACCAAAAGTTGCTCGCTCATCAACATCAAATTTTTACCTCATCAATTTCTCTGTACACAATTACGGCGCAAAGCCACCGGCTTCATCTTTCACTTTCCTAAACTTAATTTAAAACTTGAAGGAAAAAAACAAGAGAAGGTTATCTCAATAATTCCGATAAGAAATGCGCGAGATGTTAATGATCATCATTTTTCCAGCAGATGTTTTTAATCTTCCGCGCATTAGAGCGATAATTCACCGTAATTATAAAAATTAGATAACGCCGAACTTCGTCCTTATCAATAATACCCTGCCAGACTGTATTAACAGTCGTGTGGGATTTCTTACTGAAGAATCTTCAATTTATTGCAACTCGAGCCCATTTTTCACACTGCACTGCCATTCGATCGAGTGAGAGATGTGCGATTTGCGCGACAATAAGATTCTGGTCTGCGCGAGGACAAGTCGAATCTTGTTTGCCAGATTAGGACGTATTTAAAACATAATCGGCAAAACGATGCTCGAATCGAATCTCCCTCGAATCTGGGCAAATATTTGACATGCAAATTGTTCCAACCGAAGGCAGCCACTCGAAACGCAGGCGTCAAAAGTATTCGCTGCCTGCTACTCTAGAAAGCACTCGACTCGAAACAGACAGTTCGTTGACTGAGGGAAAAATGAAGAGAGGGGAGATGAATATTTGCTCGCGTCATTAAGGTTTCCAATTGGTTTTAATGATTGCATCTTCTGTTGGTAACCGAGGTAAGTGCTGATTAGATGAATTAATAAATGCCCTAAAAGAAAGATAAGGACCAGCTCCTTCAATTAGATTGGGTTCGAGCCAAAATGGATCTTATATACTCTAGGGTCATTGCAGCTCGTCCTCTCCAGGGTACTAAATTTACAATACCCTTAACGAATTGTGAGCTTTAAAAATGAACTCGTTCCTTTCTTAATTTTCTCTCTTTTTTTCCCTCCCTCTCGCTTCCTGTCTTTCTCCTTTAGTCGTCAAAAACGCAACTTTTATCAACGGAGGAGGAGAAAAAAAATGGCAATTTCGGCGCTCTTTCTTCCACACGCAAAAATGACATCCAAAGAAATGCGAAAGAACAACTTGTTCGTCTCTCGGGTGCCATTTCCATTTTAGATAAAATTCAAATAAATTAATTAACACCAGCATTTTAGCTTCGAATTTATATTTCATTTCCATTTTTTCTCGCAAATCTCGCGCGTTTTTTCTCTTTCCATCCGAGCATTCGAGATAAAATTCAAAGGGAATAAAAAGTTTTGCAGAGGATTTCCACTGCCAATCACCAGTCTCGAGGTAAAACAAGCGTATTTCGAATAGACTCGGCAACACGTCACACTGTCACTTGTTTGCAAATCCTCTTCCATCATTCATTCGCCGGGTCATCAATAATTCAAAGAAATGAAGTCCTTCTCAGACGTGGTTACTGCGCAACTGCCTTTTATTTCCTTCTTGCAATGCATCTAAAAACCGATCGGGATTCGGTGCCGTTAATTCAAAACAACAATCGAAGCACTCCAACTTCTTGCGCGCTGCCATTCACCGCATTCAAAGTCATCAAAAATATATTGCTTTCTCCTCCACCATTCTGTCGATTCGATTGAAAACTCAGGTAGGCAAACACAAATAACTTGACTTTTTTTTTTTATAAAAAAAATATACTAAATAAATAAATAAAATTATATATAGTGGTGGGAGGGAAAAAATCATTTGATTTCATGAGAAAGAGGGAGGAAAAGTTGGGTGCAACTTCACTTGTCGACTTTGCTCGTTGCAACTGTAAAAATCCAGTTGCCAGGTCTCGATAGATCCATAAAAATTCAGCAGCGTGCTTTCTTGCTTGCACCAATGGCGAGGCCATTGCGAGCTGCGTGATAATACTGGCAGTAAGGAGGGAGTTTGTGGGCTGCTTTTAAAAACTTGCTTCGCCAGATGCAAAACACGTTACCGGGTGCGTTTCCTCTGCTCGGCCAATTTTATCCGACAGAATAAAGAACGTTAAAAGCAGGGGTCGACAACTGTGCATGGCGAATTTTTATTAGAAATCATTGCAATTGTCTTGCGAAGCTGCGTAATTATTTCTGGTCACACGTCTCAATGCCCAGGAGGAAGAGAGCGCTAATCAATTCGTTTACGGTGATGGATGTTGTCCGCCATATTTAATGAGAAGCTTAATTGCCTCCGACGATATCTATCGACACGAAGAAAGAGGGTAATTTCCTCGCAGGAAGTCCTCGGTGGGCCAGAGGGGGCCTCTCGAGAACCGAGTTTGCGAAATTTGTTGCCACACCGCTCACTTATTCACTCTCCTCTCGCCCGATAAATAGATTGAGAGATGAATGAGATGAGAGAAAGAGAGAAAGCGTGTCGTGCCGCAAGCTTACACGCACGCTTTTCATTTGCACGACCCGAACGCTATTCGTGACACTAAACGCCCTTAGCTACTTTACAACAACGCTCCAACTTCCCTTTTAAAATTATTCAACTTGTAAATAAATGAGTGAATATATAGATGGATTAATAAACAAACGACCAAAAACGCTCATCATCTCACATTTAAGAGTCATCGGCGCCAATAAAACTCGCAATCGACGCATTTTTTATTTACGACGTGAACGGAAACAGGATGGCAGATGACTGGAATCATTATAATTCTCATCAAATGTATCTTTAAAGTCGACAGAGGAAGTCGGCTTTCTCTAGGGTAATTATCTTCGGTTCTCTTGTTATCTTCTACATTTTTTATAACGATTGGGGACTTTCTTTCTCTCGCGTGACTTTGGCACGCGACACAATCTGATGAATGGGAGTGAGAGATGCCACTACTCCAAGGCTACTTTTCTTTCTTTTTTAAAAAAAAAAAACAATTTTTTATATTTCTGGCTGCGTTTTGTCGCGACCTTTTTTCCTATCTATTATTCTCGATTTCAATGGAAGTCACAAGTTTGCAAAATGGCCGAATGTTATTGAATTAGCGGGAGAAGGAAAAAAAACCGTTCATTTTGCCTTATTTTTTGAATAAATACATATTTAGAGCCGAGAAAAAGAAAAGAAAAATAAAGAATGGCGTTGTTTTAGTGAGTTTGAGTTTGCAATAAAGTGTAAATCATTCACCGCCCGTTGAATTTTTGGCATCCGACTCGTAAAATCGAGAATAAGGGCAAAAGTTTTAATAACGAGAGAAAGAAAAACAGCGGCCATAAAATCTTTCTTTTCGTTTAAGAGAGAGATTAATCTGCTAACGTTTCCATCTGCTATGCAATGCGCAAAACAGGAAAAGACACGCAAAGACGTGCGTGTTGCGAACGAGCGACTTGCTTGTCGATGTCGAATGGCTCGGGCGACGGCTGCATTTTATCGGTACGACTCGACCCGATAGTGAGTTGGGCTGGCAAACCGGAGCCGGCGAAAACCACTTCATTTTGACACCGGGGTCTGAATTCCATCCAATTTTCCTCCGCAACGAGCTCTCGATGCAAATTCCGTGCCATCGATCCAGGCGTGACTGCAACATCAGAACGAATTTTCGCGCTTCGAAGGCCAGAAGAGCAGAGCGAGTGACGTCACGACCCGAAGGTGAAATGCATCGCAAACTAATGCAGGATGTATAGAGAGCATTAACTCTGTCGCTGAAAGCACGGACGTTGCGAACAAACGAGTGACGAGTGGCTCTTTTGGGTGCCGTATTCAAAGAGGAGCCGCCACCAGAGGGAGGGCTGCACGGATACTCCACTTCGATATCGTTAGACGACACTAAATCTACACGACTTAGGCTTTGGCTGCCCTACAATGCTCCGTCTGATAAGGGACGCTTTACAACCAGACACGCGTAAAGAGGAAGCCCAACCTCGTTCCTCGAGCCTATTGAATAAAACTCCGATTTGAGATAACCGAGCTTTTGTTAATCAATTTCCTTCTTCTATCTTTGATTCCACTTCTTCGCCGTAAATGCATTCCACAAGCTTTTCGCACGCCATTGATCGACTGGGGTCGTTAACGTCCATGTTTAATGCAAGTTGAATATAAAAAATCGATTTTAAATTTTTTTATTACCAATTAAGGCGGTTCGGGTAAAGTGAAAAATTTCACTTTTATGACTCGCCAATACTCCTTAAAAATATTCAAAGAAAAAAGAGAAAAAATCGCGACTGGATTAAAGTGCTGAAACGGTGCCAAAAGCGCAATGACGTCGATTTCCAGTGTACCGAATAAAGCGGCGCTGCCTCATCATCATCGCTTTCGATTAAACAAAATTCATCAAAAAACATAAAACAATTTTTTCTCTCGAGTGGAAAAAAAAAATTAAAATAAGGTAATTTCTGGCAAGTAAATAGGCGAGTTAATTACGCATTAAAATGCATTGCCCAGCAGCTAAGTAATCCTCGTCTTCATCTGCACAGTTGGCAGACCTTCTTCGATAAGGAGTAATTTGGCAGAGATTGCGAGCAAAGAAAAATTTTAAGAAAAAGTGGGATTTCCACTAAGACCCGAACCCGAACGACGACGAGGACGAGGACTCGGTTCGTGGCTTGTGTCCGCCAGAGCGGGTCATCTCGTCGATTTAATAGCTAATAATTTCCTTTGGCGAAAAAGAGAGATTCGGTCGAAAAAGGTGGGAGTCGTTTCGAGGGTCTTTTGGGAGAAATTCTCCCCGATTCATGAATAATTCATCTGTTTAGGGCTAAAATCCCACATGAATAATAAAAGAGCATCAGCGAGAAAATAGAGATGTATGCGAACATGTCTCTCAAAGCCTCGAGTCTCGTCAACCGCACGGTCACTTTTATCACTCGTTGCCAATAACTTTTCTGGCTTAGTACTCATAATCGTGTTAGTGACAGAAATGGTCTGCGCTCGAAAAAGCTCTGCTGGCACAAAACATGTGGCTGCTCAACTGATTTCGAGTGGTCCAACAACTTCTAATAAAATGAATTTTTTCGAAGGCAACGACGTCTGAGCGACGAGAAATCTCAATTGCCCGAGATTCGTAAACATCCGTTTCGGACGGTCGGCTTCCCCGCAGCACATTCGCCTTTTCGCGTCGTTTCGAACGGTCAGGAACGCCACTTCCGGTTAAACTGGACCCTTTAAAGTCTAGATTGCCGCAGAATTTCGCGTTTAACGTGTGTTTGCTCATTTCTTTTCGAGTGTGGTTGCCCTTGACGGCCATGATTACATACGGCAGGCAGTGATTACACAGTGCAAGGAAATCAACACGTTTTTGTTGCGAAATGAAAGACGTCGTCGTCGGCACTGGCTTGTGTTCTGTGTGAATATCGATCGTAATGATACCCTTGTAAAGAGCCGCCCTTGATGAAATTTCCCATTTTCCAAGCGGGAGCTCGTATAAGGCAGCAAAGCTCGTTTTTCCCAAAAAAAAAAAAAAAAATCAAACAATACCGTACTCAGCCGACAACGGATGTTATAACCGCTAACAATGAACGCCCTTCATGCTCCTTTTTAACAAGCAGTTTGAATCAGAAAAAGGAAAAAAAAATCGATCTTGCGCGTTCTTCCACGCAGACCCCCGGACAGAAGTATCGCAAACAAAGCCAAAGGTAGAAATTTCTTCTTTTTTTCCCCCATCAGAAATGTTTGTAAGTTGTTCGCTCGACCGAAAGCTGCGTCAACACTTGCAACGTTCTGAAAAATTAACCGAGAACGCAGTGGGCGGCCAAGTCCACACTCGCATCGACTCGGCGGTCTGCTCAAAGCAAACAAGGCCTCAAAAGTTTTGTGTGCACAAAATCGATCGAGCGATAAATTCGACAAACAAAAAAGCAAAAATTTTTCGTTATTAAATGCGAGAAATGTTGGAAAAGCGCGAATTTAGAAGAGAAGTCGTTAAAAAGACATTTCTCGTTGCATTACTGCGCTCGAGTTTAATAAGTAGACAAGTTAGCTAAATTAATAGCGAAGACAATTTATCAAACGAAAGTCATCTTATAATAAAATTTTTAGAAAAAAATTTATAAACACGAGATACGCTCCCTTTTATTAGCCCATAACCGCCAACCCTCATTATTCAGCAATATGGCTGCTGGTTTGCGTCGATCGATAAAAACACACGACTGCTGAATTTGTTTTTAAAAAACAAAAGCTAATAAATAAATTAAACGACTTTTGCGTTCAATTTCAATATTTATCGATTTAAAACAGAAAAAGTCAACAATTTTTGATTTTTTTTCCAAAGGACGAGGGAAAAGAAGTTTGGAAGCGATTAATTTTTAAACTCCAAAGAGTAGTTTTCCCAGTCATTCCGACGATAAAAGTAAACTGGACCTCGTGGGACCTGGGAGTTACGGCGCTACGAATAGGAAAGAATACCTGAGGGATGAGCAAAACCAATTTTTTAGAGTAGCAGATTAGCCCCTCAAGAACTAAAGAAAAGAAGAGAAGAAACAAAAAAAAAGAAGAAAAAATAAAAAAAAAAATTGGATGAAGCAAAGTTTTTAAAAAAAATATTGGAAACTCAATCAAGAGAGACACCTTTTAAACAGCTCCATTGCTATTGGTTTGCCTGATTCAATTTGAACCGACAGCAAAGGCGAGTTCTTAACGGAGTTAGGGCTCATCACCGGCATCCAAAGCAAAATGAAACCTGCTCTTTTTCCCACAGAAACTGAAGACAAAAAAAAAGGAAGAAAAAATCGACACCGGAGAACAATCCGTGCAAGCTGTTGAGATATTAAAAAGTTTTATCTTTTTCTCCCGTTTTTTTCTTTTTAAATGTTTGCGAGTTTGAGGATTTGGCAAAAATACCGAGCAATTATATACGGGTGCATTACATAAAGGTGAGGTGAAACCGAATTTAATATCAACGCTCTCGAACGGCGAAACCCACGAAAGCCGATAATTATCCAGCAATTTCAATTGACTTTATCACGAGAACTCACGAATCCTCGATTCCATACCACAAAAGCAACATTTCCGGTCGGATTAAGCTCTTAAAGTTTGCAACTTTCACTTTATACGAAACGATCGTCAAAAGCAGATCGAACACGCAATCTAATTGCGTTCAGAGCATATGGAAAAAAAAGTGTAACAAATCTGCACTGAAACTGATTAAATTAACTCTATGTTAAGACTCGACCGCCTTAATTGAAACGCAGTAAAAGCGAGGGAAAAAAGGGTTGCCATAAGGAAAACATAGCGAGAGGGGGATCTGCGGCAAAGCAGTTTTCTTTCTATCCGGTAATTTAGCTTAAGATATCTGATAGGTGTGTAGAACCACAAGGTTTCCTGGCTCACTTTTCTTTAGACGAGAGGTGCTGCAGATTTCTCGCGATAAAGCCGAATGGCCGCTTTGGGATCGCCACGGTCTATAACGCCGGATCTACCGACCAACGATAAAAAGCTCCCACAAAAACTCAACCCCCTCGCGCTATACTTATACGCACAAGCTCTCAAATAAATTTCGTTTGAATATTTAACGATAAAAAGAAAAAATTCATCCCTCAGCAGGCGTTCTTTTTGGAAAAAAAAATTGAATCAAAAGATGCGTTAAACAGAAAAATATCAAACTCAATAAAAAGGCAGCTTCTATTTTTTTTCCCTCTTTTCTTTCTGCTCGGGTGACTGTGGCGTGCAAAGGATTAATGTAAGGTTGGCCCGAGGTGTCGGCAGTGTGGTGAGGGGTCGACAAGAAATAGCTGCTAGCAACAGCCGTCGGTTTTTTGGGCGCCTCGAGAAAAACAGAGACGACACATCAATAGGCAGCCGTGTGCACACCGTGTGGAAAATCTGCTTTGCGGCTTGTTCGACCTGGGCGTAAAAGTCTGTCGACAAGACTCGATAAATTCTTTGCTGGCATGACCTTTCCCTTCCATTTTTTCTCTTTCTTTTTAAGCCACGAGGCAATTGATGTAGAAAAACGTAGTGTGGGAAAAATTGAACGTGTCAAATAAATGTCACGAACGCGGCCATTAAATTGATTAATCGGAATTAAAAGTCTCCATTTTGTGTAATTAGAGGCGAAAAATAAAATAAAAAAGCAGAGTTTTAGGTGTAGATCAAAGTTTTGTGTCGAAAGAGAATTGATCGATCTCGAGTTTTGCGAGATTACTTACTAGCAAAGGAAATGAAATTGCAGCTCGCATGAATACACAATGGAAAGCCAATTCAAACTCCAAATTCCTGGGATCCAACAAGCTGTAGTACGCATGCTTCCATTATCTCCTATCTTAATAAAGGCCCGGGCTAACAGCAGACGGAGAAGAGAAAGGAGAAGAAGAGACTCTCATCTACATTCCGACGTCTCCAATGTCTTCGGCACCTGATTGCCTCGACGGCAACCTCGAGGCAGCCCGTCCTCCCCCATCCATCCATCCATCCATCCGTTCGATTCGACACTGAATACAAAATTCCAAATTATCTAATTAAAAAAAATTGGAAATGCAATTCGAAATTAATTTCGCGAAATCTCATCATCATCAACCTGTGACGTTTTCCATTTTGCTTTGTCTGGCGCGGATCAATCGGATTTGGTTAACCCTTTCAAGGTCATAAATTAATGGCTTAAAGGTAAAGGGAAGGGAATTCGAGCACCTAAAAGGATTTGCTGGCAACTATTGAATAAATGAGCAAACAGATGACAAGTCCTCAGTACTGAATGCAAATTTACTCGGCGAAATTTCATTAAATTAATGCGTTCGAGATTCCGACTCGCCTCCTTCTTACCGCTTCTATTCCTCTTATTATTAACGGTAATTATATCGCACATTTCTTATCCCCTTTCATTGCATCGAATGAATTATTAAAATAAATTTGCAATTTTTGTTTACCTAAAATTTGTTGCCGCAAACGCGAGTTTTCTAAAAGGCCGACTGTGTGTCTATTGATTTTTTCAGGCACACAAGAGCCCATCACCGGCTAAATTACTTTGGGAATGGAGGAAAAGACTCTAGATAATGAACCTAATTAAATATGCTATTCCCTCACTTTATCACCAAGAATCACTTTATTATTATTATATTTGCCGCCGTGGAAAAAAGAGGAAAGATTAAAATTAATCGAACGACGTGATTTATACATTTTTATAAATGTATTAAATAAAAAAAAGAGAGACTAAAATGGAAAATTGATGGCGCTCTTGGATTTGTAGATGCAATCATACTTTGACTCGACACACACGAACAAATCAAGAGATTCTTTGCCCCGAAAGAAAGGAAAGCTTCATACGGAATTACACATAGAATTTCCATGAGTAATATATCAAAGAAGCTGTTGGAAAGAGAGCCCTAGAGTCAGACATGTTGAATATGTTATTATTGGAATGGGCCGTGTCAAACTCGTAGATATGCAAAGAAGATTAAGCTAAATAAACTTTTCTCCTCCCGACATAAATCACCGGGTCCATCGAGACCGACGACGAGAATGGAATACACAATTAGAATTTATTCCCCCCAACCCGACCCGAATGAGCGCGTTTAAGAAAATGTTTGACGAGATCGAATCAAATCGAAGAAGCGGATTTGGGGTCTTTCCTTAAAAAATGAAAAAGAGGAGAAAGAAAAAGAAAGAGCATCTCATTCTCTCTTCAAAGATTTTTTGCCAACTCATAAATTTCGTTCAAATAACCGCGATAGTTGGTTGGCGGCTGCTGGCTTGTGTGCACTTCAATTTATTGATCCACACTCGCACTAAAGTCAAACGGACTGCTCCATACTCGTTGGTTGCCATGGTAACCGCATCAACATCTCTCCGCTATGCGGATGAAAGGATGGACGTTCAGGAACTGCGTGCGTTTACCATCAATAAACGAAGGTATGGCGTCGACAGGGCTCTCATGTTCCAAATGGAAAATCGCTAGAAACATCATACCTCTTTACTTGTTGTCGGATATCTCTTTTAGGATTCATCCGATTCTCTGCGTAACGTTATTTCGCCAAATTGTTTTTCGATATCTGATAAAATTTTAATTTTTGCTTCAAAAAATTACGTTGTTTGATCTAGCCAATCAAATAAAATTGGACAAATGGGATAAGAATAGGATTCCTAAGTAATCGACTTAATCTGATTGTGTCGTTTCTGTTCATCGAGGTAGGAATCGATAGGAAATAAAATTCCATCTTACTCGCTAAACCTTAATAAGCTTTTAAAACATAATCCCCATTTTTTCCTCATTTTTTCCGCGTCTTATTCTCAAAATTTCTAAATATTAACTTGGCCGGATGCCATTAAAAGGATTAAAAAAGGGGAAAAAAGTTCACTTTTTTCTGGCATTAATGCAAACTTATGTCGAAGCTTATTCACAATTACAAAGTGTTTTCAATTACACGCCGACTAATTTATCAGGTTTAATCCGCTCGTTTGCTTGTTTACACACGTAGTGCCGTGAAAAGTTGGGCAGGAAAAAGACAGTAATCAAACAGAGTCGGCGCTAGATTAATATTTAAATGGCTGCAGGCGATTACTCGAGGGGCCCCATCAAAATAAACAAACGACAATTTCCCACTCTGTGCTTTAACAACGCTCGAGATGGAATTTACAGCAGAAGCAGAAACAATAAAACTTATGCTTATTGCGAGCGCAATGAATCAATCTATGCTCGCGAGCAGGTAAACAATTCTTGCGCCACAATATCCCACTTTTATAGTCGATTGCTGCTCTTTATACGTAGTGGCAGCGGCTTTTTTAAGAGGCACCAACTTGTGTATTCGAGACCCATTCGCATTCTTCGTCGTGCGACTTTAAATTGAGTTTTGCCTTCTTTTGTATGTTTCGGACAATGCGCCCGACCGACGCAATTCTGCTAAAGATAAATCCACTTCACCAAATTTAACTCCTATTGTTATTATTTTCCTTCGTTTTATCTGCATTAAAGGGATACTTTCCGTGGCTGGCAGCACAAAAAGCGTTTTAATGAGCGACTTTGCTTTTCTCACCTTGTCTAATGTGATAATCTTTTTCCCACTAGACTTTGCTCTGCCGGTGTGTTTATTTATTCGAGCAACAGCGAGATAGCAAGCACCCCTTCGTGTTTGCATGGCGAATAAATGAATGATCGAACGAACGCGTTTCCCTTTAAAAATCGTGCAACAATACGTAGACAGAGTGTTTACACAACTGCGAGGGAAAAAAGGTAAACAAATCATTAAGAGGATTTCGGCGAGAAAACAGCGGTAGGAAAATGCGAAGAGAACGACGAAGAAAGAAGAGGAAAAAAAAGAAAACTATTAGATGGAAAAGACAGATTGATGAGAGTGCTTAGCACTTTTATTTGATGGCACTTTCTAACCCCTAAGACACCATTTTATTTTTGTTATAAAAACGAGGGACACTACTTTTGTTTTGGGCCAGAGTGGCTCAATCGATGACTCTTGCAGCCCCTGCGTGTGAAATATTTTACGAGGCGAATGCAAGCCAGCAACTCGTAAATAATTCATCGTCCGCCAAACCTGAAACCTGCACCCAAGTCGTTCGTCCTCCGCTCGATTAATAAACAAACGCAAATCGAGTTTACCAATTAAGCGAAATTTCCACGTGCGTTAAATATTTGATGAGCGACTCGGACTGCACGGATATTCGAGAATAAAAGACGAGCAAATGGACTTGTGCGAGACGAATTTAAGCCAATTGTGCTGGCGGGGATGCCACGCGATGCCACGCTATGCCTCGGCTATCGTAATCCTGCAGCCAGACGAGTGAGACGAGTGAAGATGCAGTCGCCTCGACTTTTATATCCAGCACATCCATTTCCTATTTCGACTCTATTTTGTGGACTTGACAAGTGAAGATTGTCTCCCTCTGGGACACTGCAAGCAAGAACCCTTCTGAAATAGGCAATTCGTGCGATGCACTCGCGAGACCGCGTTCTGACTGATAGAAATTTTTTTTTCTTTTATTATCTATATAGAAACTGAGTGAATGGCCAGAAATTGCGGCGATGGATCGACCACCCATAAATTTATTGCGTTTCAACTGTCTCGGTGTTATTAATAACATGTTTCTATTGAAATAAGTTGATAATGAAATATATTTATTTATCGCGTCGAGAATTAATAATCGAGACAGAGCAAAACGACGAGGCGAGGTCGGGTTGAACGCAGCCCACAAATTAAGACGAAGGAGTGGGGTGCACGAGTGGCATTAACGAGGCACGAGACAAAGTTAAACGATGCAGCTGACTCACCAAAACCCCAAAACCAAACCCATAAATAATAGGAAGTAAATCAAACGACACGTTGTAAAGAAAAACAAAATTGCAATTTCTTTAACTCCTTAATTTTACCAATCCAACCGGAAGTGAACGCAACGCCCGCTCCAAATGGCATTAAAAGATTAATGCACCGACAGATATCAATTTGGAGGGCGGTTTCCAGCCGAATTGGCATTGCGAGACCGAGAGGCATAACTGTCGAAATGCATCTGCAGCAAATTCTATCAAACTGGCGAACACGGCTTAACCTCTGGCTCACGCCACGTGTTGGAGCAGCTGTTGACCGAATGCCAGTCATGGACGGCAATCAAGCTTTTATTAATTTCTCTCTGCTTTTCGTTCTTTCCATTTTTATTTACTTTCTCTCGCCCAATATTCGCGCGAGTGATAAATTCGAGTGGAGGCAACAATCTGCGATGATGGGATATTGAATGGATATTAATGGAGTGTTAATTACCGTCGTGCTACATCTGGTCGCCAAACGAAGAAATTAAAGTTTGCAGTTTGAAAGAGAGAAATGAAAACGAGCTTTCGGGGCTTTCGCTTTTAACGATTTAGCGGGTACGTTGTAAATTTAGGTGGGGTTAAAACCAGAAGCAGACAGCTTGCAAAATTTATCGCTTCAATAATATATCATTAATTAAAAGTAAAGTAATTCATCTTCATTTTAGATTAAAACATTACTTTGTTCGCGTGGTGTCGGGATAACCACAAATTCCAAATTGATTAGCGCTTCCGCTTTAAAACTTGCAAACCGATCGATGCATCGAATAAATAAAACTCGTCGCAATTTTCCTACCGTACGTAACGTACACGGTGGGCGGAAAAAATCTCAAATTTCATTCCATCTTATCAAATAATTCAATCACTCGCCGCGATAATGAAAATTCGGTTCGTGTTACTCAAAATTGTACAATTATTATTCAAAGCCGACAACATTTCTCATTCTCGTCTCGTCTCTTCTCGTCTCGTAACCGAAGCGCACATTAGCCGACGTCTGCAAATTTCACAATACTCGAGCGATGGAACTTCCGGTTAAAAGAAATCAATCGATCGACTTGCTTATCGCGTCGTCGGCCGCTAATACAAATAAGAGCGCGAGAGAGTCATCTCTTTTCACGCCACATCAGTCGAGAAAAGCCATCGGGTCTGACGTGGACCCGAACAAGAGCTGTCTTGGCATGCCGTCAACCAACAAGTTTATGCTGAAAGCTTTGGTGAAAGCATTTACCAACACGTCCTTATACATCACTCGTAGCCAAAGTAACGACATTCGACCAAATCATAGGAAAAAAGAATTGCGTTGTTAAAGTGAGTGGGATTAGTTTAAGACAAAGAACGTCTCATTAGAGAATATATACTGTACTAATGAAACGAAGCAAAATTTCCATCTTGTCTGCAGAGGAAAAAAGAGTGGCTCTGAAAAGTGCCATTAACATCGAGATGCACTAGTAGGACTAGACTAAGTCTTGTACGAGACCATTTGCACCGTGAATTATGCATGCAACACACCTCTCTCGCAAAATGTTGAAGAATTCTTAACTCGTTCGCTCTAATTACGAGTCTCCTGCTCCTTTTGCACGACTCAGCACGAACGCGAGAGTTACTTTCATCTTAACTCCAATCTTAACCCATTAACATTGAATCGAATCCAGCACAAACAAAAATAGGATGATATTTATTCTCGATGCGCCGTTCTCGAGCGCCGTAAACCGAAAAAGGACCATGTTAAGAGATTTCCAATGACCGCTCGACCGCTACAAATCCTCGTGGGCAATAAATGAAAAGGCAACCGAATCCAATTAGCCGTTTCTTGTCATCACCTATTTACGAGACCAGACGATTCGATTCGCGTCAAAATAATTTTTTCTCTCTCTTTTGCAAGGTGCCGTTGAATCACATCATTCGCTCGAAACAACAACGTTTTCAATTGGATCGAAAAGAGACAAAAGGAGGAATGTTTTCCTCGCACAGTCCGTCGAGTTTTAAGCAAATAAAATGCAAATTGATTTTTAAATTGAAAAGACACGACTCGACTGACAACTTTTCGTTTACCGTATAAATTATTCCTTCCCTTTTGTCAAGGCGAGAGAGAGAATTATAAATCTCTCCTTCTCACTCACTCGCACATTAATGAACTGGCGGCTAATTTACAACTGTTCCGACTCCATATTTAAATTTTGTAAATTAGAAAAAATTAAAACAACTTTTTTTTCCCACGTCGGAATTAATAAAGTCGAGTCGACACGCCCTTAATTCGTTTGATTAATTTGCCACTCTCGATCACCCCTAAACTAATTACACGAATATTTCCGGCACAAAGTGTCAACAACTGGCTAATTTTTCATTCCCTTTTACTTTTATTAAGTCGGCAGCGAGGAAATAAAATCGGTGGTTATGGAACGTTTTATAAATGCAGCTCACACGGCTAAATAATAAAAATTGAGAGCGCGAGTCTATATTTTTTAGTAGACGTTATAAAAGTCACATTTGGTTAGCAATTTATGCAGACCTTTAAAATAAAGAGACACGGACCCTGTGCAATTTTACGAGATAGCATTCGCTGATAAATGGCTTTGCAGCAACACCACTATTTTAATGTTTAAAACTCGAAAATACGCGAGAAGATTTTTACGTGCTGGGCAACTCAAATTGTTTCATGGCTCGCCTCTAATTTCTCCCATCGGACTTATAAAAAGATGAACACTCGCTGCATGCTTTTCTTCATTTTCTCCACAACATTTTGCGCGCTCAGCTAAAAAAAGCAAAACGTAAATGAATTTCTTTCCCACTTTTAAGCAAATGATCTCTTCGCACCGATCAAATTCCCCGATGAAACAGTGTCATGTTTGTCTTGTCATCTTCAACTTAATCCGCTTTTTTCTTTTCATCACCACGCTTCTCACTTTTTTTTCTTTTAACCCGCAGCCACCTTGGAAATTTCTTGCAACACCATCTGCTTCTTATTTCCTTTTTTCTTCGCACATCCTCCTCATCTCTTCGTTACACCTCACAACCCCGGGGTGTTGATTGCAATTTATCATTTCCCTGCTTGTTCTCCTGTTTTTGCTCGTCGTGTCTAAGATTGATTCGACTTGCCAGTCAGCGCTCGATTTGACAAACCGGCAAAAAAATGCTAATGGAGTGGTAAAGTTTTTAAATCGTCCTCATTTCATCGTTGATCGATGTCTTTTGCTTAATCGCAATTTCCGCATAAGCAAATCGTCGCTTTTTCCTTTCTTTTTTTTCGTGGTCTCGTTCTGATTTGGTGGTGTTGAATTTTTTCACTCTTTCGCGATGTCGACTCTCTCTTGCAATTCCAGCATTCCACAATCAACTAAATGAAATGCAATGGGTTTGAGCAAATTCGCCCGAAACGCAGCTAAAATTCGATCGAATTAAAGCGAATTTGAGGGGATTCGGTTAAAATTAAACCGTGACGCGTGGCGAAAATAGTGATTTACACTTAATTCTCCAATCCCCATAATCCATCATTGCATAACCATTCCGACTCGAACGATCCAATTCGAGGTCTAGATAAACAAAATGAGAGCGCAGCTGGTTTGCATCATTTATTCGCAACGACAAATAAATGAAATTAGGTACTAACAAACTTTATTAGGCTAATAAACTGCTTATTGTACGTTATAGATTGGCGATTGTAAATAAACTCGCGCCGCCATCACTTTTGCAACAACCAGTAAGAAAAGTTGAACTTTCTCTTTAGGCCCGCTGACGTCAAAACACTAAAACACAAACCAATACCTCATTCGCACATCACCACTATAATCCTCGGATTAGATTAAACTCCATCCAGCCAACCGTAGAAAGAAATTCAATGCCGTTAAGTCCTAAAGCTGATTTAGGAAGCTTTGCACACAGGGCATCAAAAGGGGCGGGGGAGGCGAGTAAAGAAAAGACAAGATGAAGAGAGAGAGGGAAAGAGAGAAAAAGAAAGGAGAGGAAGAAGAAAAAAAGGTTGAAAAGAACGGATAAAGCAAGGTCTCTATGGAAACCAGATTACATTTAAAGGCACCAGGAGGTCCATGGCTTCGAGATTGTCGGGAGGGGGGTGTTGTAGTGCAAATACGGTCGACTTTGGTGAGCCAAAAAGCCTTAGAAGCAGCGTGTCACATCAGCAAAAGTGTAGCAGATGGACCATGCTGAGAACATGCAACAAGATCTGGTTTGCTCAGGTCATGCGTACTGGAGTCGGTGCAACTTAGGATCATATTAAAGAAAGTGAAAAAAATGTTGTTTACACGTCCAGAATAATCATGTAATTTGCGCCGGAAGTCTTTAAAGTTTGCGGTTGAAAAAGTCATTAGAAAAGCTGCGTTGTTGCGCCGGTCAGGTTTTATTGCCAGTGACCCGCGTCCCGACTGCACCTCCAACCCTATTCCCTTCTTAATAAATTGCCTTTTTAATTGCGCCAAAACACTTTACTTCGCTTTTATATATTAAAAATGCATCGCTCACTCTGATTACTTAAATTAAGCCGTAAAACAATGCGACGCGTGGGACTCCTTAGACGCGAACCAACACACTTTTTACTTCTTTTCACACGTTACAACCGTTCCGAGCGAGCCCAAATGCCACTTCCGGTTGAGTTAGAGGCTCCAAATTTACAACACGTCCAGATATACGGGCGTAGTTAAAATACACTTAATTTCGAGCGCTCGACAAAACCGGAAGTGCTCGTTTGGACCCCCTCCTAATGGTTTTTGAGCTTTAAAGCCACGCGAGGAATTTGCAACTTCATTTTTAAACTATTTACAAACAGATAGAGCGATATTGCCACCATTTTAATGAGTAATAGCAAAATTTACAAATGCGGCTTCGTAAGCGCAGTCGGAATTTATCCTTCCGATGCTATTCGAAACGGATATTAAAAGTGGCCCGACATTGATTTAAATTCTCAAACTTGTGTCGCACAAAATTAATCTCGCCGTTCATTAACTGCCTTATTAATCCTCGTAAAAAGGCAGGAATGGAAAGAAAATGTTAGCGAATAGATTGAAAAGATAACCTTGCAATTTCGACTATGACCGTGCATAAATCGTGTGCTAATTGCTGCTGAATCACGCCACGAGTCCAGGGCGACCGAAAACTTCGATCCAATTGCCTCGATTTGTACACGACATCCACCACTTTTGTCAGCAACGAAAAAAACCACATCAATTTATGGAAAAATGCACAACAAAATGTTGCAATTTAGCCATCAAAAAGTCTCGCCGGCACCGTAATAACGAATAATCAATTTTATCCGCGTGCAATTTTCATCTTTTTACCGAATTACCCGAGAAACGGTCGGCTAAAGTTTGCAAAATCACTTTGAAAAATCAAATTCTGCGATGCCCGTGAAATCGTCGTCTAAGGTTCATCTGTCGTCTGTGTATTGGGTCACGTAGCGAGGCTTATCAAAAGGTCTCTGGAGAATGAAGAATGGATCTTTTCTTATTTTTCATTACATACAATGTACAGATGGCCAGATAGAAAAAAGTTTATATTTAGGAGAGAAAGTTGTGCGCTCATCTGTTGTGCTCGATCCTTCGATACGTGCGGATCGAGAAAAAAGAAGCCAACGTGTGTTAGTCTAGATAAAAGTCAGTGGTAACTGGACTTTGGACCTTTGCACGTTCCATCAAGCAGAGTAATAAATTGTCTGAACAACTTCTCCTCATGTATATGTATTCGAGTCGGGGGCGCAAATTTACTACTTGGCTTTCTCTTTCTTTTCTCGAAAAACAAAACAGTTACGTCCCAATTTACGCGCGTAATCAATATTAAATCTTTTCGTTTCAAATTTGAATTTCAAACTACACGTTTATGCAGTTAATTTCGGTTTACCTCGCGTCCGAGTCGAACCCCGAGGTAATTACTCCTTATTTGCGTAATCCGCGACTTAACCCCCGGGTTTCGCAGCTCGGCAACACCGGCGAAAGTTTTTTAAAGGGGTGTGCATTTCCCTTAATGTTTTTTTTCCTGCAGCAGTCCCTGAGAGAAGAACCATTTGTGGTTAAGCCTGCGGAAACTTAATCCCAGGTCAACAAGGCATTAGGCAAGCAATGCTCTTAACAACAGTCATTTCAACAGATCGGACTGGACGAATGGAAAAAATAGCAAATCCTTGTAGAGAATGCCGAGAAAAGTGGAGCTTCGAGTCATTACAGTTCGAAGGAGAGAAGAAAAACGTGTCCTTCGCGGTTTTTCTATTTTCCTAATTTACTGCCAAAGCGGTGCAAGATTTGTGGCAAAAAGAGCGCGACATCACAATTCTCGAGAAAGCAGAGAAAATATGAAAAATCTCCCTTAGGAAATTGCCTGGATGGCGATGCATTTAACGAGACATTCTTGCCGCACTGCAACGCGTGATGTATGTGAGGTGACGTCGGAGGTCCACGTCTTTTACCAAAGTACATCTTCTCCACTCGTGATAGGCCACATGATGAATACGGAGCAAGGGCAAATCTTGACGCAAGGTGGTAATCCTCTCCGCTATTAACGTGGCGATTCATAACGTCCGATTCGACGAGTCGTAATGATCTTATCG
>JAQIXT010000484.1:0-33472 GCA_034700445.1 Stenotaenia linearis
CATATCCTACCCCCCCTATGACGTCACGTGACGTCAAAAAATTATAAAATGAATGAATACCATCAGGAAAAAGCATTTTCAAATTGAAATTAATTACAAACCTGCTTCATTCATTCTGAAAACCAAAACTGGCATTGGTCAAATACAATTGGAGCATAAATTTTTGCAATTGCGTCATTGCGTAAAATTCGTTCATACTAAACATCAATTTCATATAGAACAAGAAAATCAAATATTTTTAACAAAAAAACAAATTACCTTTAGCATTTTCCCCATTAAGTGCTGCGAGAAAATAGGCTGTGCATAAAATCGCCGAAATCCAACATTAAATATAAGTTTATCTTCAGACTTAATATCTATACTCTCTTCGTTCTTGTTAACACGCCTAATTTGCTGAAGCAAAGCCACTTGTTTTCGTTCATTTTTATTACTAGTTCCTTTCTTAGGTTTTAGCAAGAATTGATAACTAGGTTATCAATTCTTGGTTTTAGTGGCTCTTTGACTGGTACACGTCCAAAAATTATTAAATAGTTTAGATTATTAATTAATTGTTTAGAATTATTAAAAGTGATTACGATATTGATTTCCTCAATCATCTTTAAAAGCGAACATTATGTTCGTTTACTTCTGTTTATCAGATTCGATTTATGAACTTTGTTGAATTTTGGTGATTTTTGGTGAATTTTGTTGGGAATCAATGGTCCAGCCCGATGTGCTTGAGTTTTAGACGTTTTAAATTTTTTTAGTGAATAAACCGAATTTCTTTTTCATTAAAACACTCCGGCCACAAGAGACCTGGGACCAGGCGTAAACCCAAACCAGAAACAGAACTAAAAACATGGCGCCTTCGCCTACAGCGGTTACGTTTGAAAACAGTTTGTTGGCACTCAAAATTAATTTGAAAGCGATACAAACAGAAGAAAGTTTACTATTTTTTATATTTGATTTAATAATTACCATCCCTACTCTAGGCCAATTTCATAGCTTTTTTACCGTGGTCCGCTTGAGCAGGATCTGGCACTGGAAATATAATAAATATAATTTTGAAAAAGTAAATTGAAAGTCACTTTTTCAAAATTGAAAAACTTACGTACTTTTGCATAATAAGTTTTGCACTGGATCTCCTAAAGCAAGAAGAGAAGGATCATTATCCGACAGATAGGTATCTTAATTTCTGCTACAATGGCTAAACACCAAGGCCAGGAATCGAGTACTCCTCCTGGAAATTTTGCCACTCTGGGATCTTTTATGTGCAGGAAAAATCTTCCGAACACAGAACCGACTGCTTAAATTCCCCTCCAAAGGAACGCCACTTTCCTCGACCAGAAAAATCACCGACCTCAGCCAGGTTTGAACCTGGAACCCTTGGGCCCAGAGGTGAGCGCGCTAACCATTTCATTATCATTATCCAACATATTACTTGTTAATTTCGCTAGAAGTAAGAAAACTGACAATTGCAATCAAGAGCGATTTGCATAAAAGGCGAATTTTACTTCTGCTCACATTAGCATTTTCAAGACCAGAAATTTGGCGGGTCACTCGCGTCATTCGATCGACGCGCCACCTCTAGGCAAAGATGGTATAAATGCCAGATTTCAATGGGCGTAAATTCATGTTCCCAGTGGGCTTTCGTATGTCGTTAGGAAGCTTCCGTACTTTCGTAAGAGTCGGCAACGCAGACTTCATATCTATTTAGCGAACTGGTTCACAGAGGGCGAACGGAGCGATCCAGAAGGTTCTGTGTCTAGAAGGTTCTTTTTTGGCGATTCTCTGCGATTAGTTAACCACGTTGTTGAAAGAATGGGAGATCCAAAGACTGAGGTAAAACTTTGAGATATTGATTCAGCCCATTATTTTAAATCTATAGAAGCGAAAAATAATTGAATAGGAGATTTTATACAAGCTAATAATGTGTTAAATTTTGTAGGCGAATAAATTGAAAGACTTAGGCAATGGCTGTTTATCAGCCGGGAACATAGACCAAGCCATTGAATTTTATTCAAAAGCCATTGAACTGGATGCCCAAAATCATGTTCTTTTTAGCAACCGATCGGCTGCTTATGTTAAAGCAAATCGATACCAAGAAGCTTTGAAAGACGCCGAGAAAACAATAGCGCTTCAGCCCGCATGGGGGAAGGTGAGTTTGCACAATTAGAAAATTTTTTAGAAATTATAAATTATGAAAAAAACTTAATAATTTTTTTTTTGTAGGGGTATTCGAGAAAAGGTGCTGCATTAGAATATATGGGCAATTATCAAGGAGCTTTAGATGCTTACGAAGAAGGTTTAAAAAATGACTCGAACAATCAACAACTGAAAGATTCCGCCGTAGAAGTTAAGAAAAAGTTACATTGTAAGTAAACTCATAGAAAAATTTATTCATGTTTTGAATTGAAATATTTATTGATTTTTTTTGTTGCAGCTAATGAATTCCCTTTAGACAACCCATTCGGAGGGTCAGATTTGATGGCTAAACTCGCGCTTAATCCTAAAACAAGAGGGTACTTAAGCGATCCGAGTTACATTGCCATGATTGGCGAGCTTCAAAGAAACCCTAATTCGATGAGGTATAATTTTTTAAAATTTATATTGATTTTTCAACATTCAAATGTATACTTATCCGTAATTCTTTGTTTGTTTTAGCAATTTCCTTAAAGATAAACGAATTTTAGATACCTTAGGGGTTTTAATGGGATTAAATTTAGATCAAACGGGCGGCGAAGAAGATATGGATACTTCCGAGCAAGACGAAGTACCGAAAGAAGACCCGAAACCAACAACTAATTCAAGAAAAAGCGACCCACCCGCTGAGCCTTTAACTGATGAAAAAAGAAGGGTGAGACTGAAACGCAATTTCATTTTGTAGACATTTATTTATTTTTTCTTTTGTTTTATCAGGCATTGACAGAAAAAGATCTCGGAAATGATGCCTACCGCAAACGAAATTTCGAACAAGCACTAACGCATTATGAACAGGCGTTTACCCTCGATCCCTCTGACATGACATTCCTTAATAATACTGCTGGTATTGATCAGAAATTTAATGAGGGTTAGAAATGAGCGACGAAGGATTGATTTTTTTTTTGTTCGTTATCTAGCTGTTTACTTTGAACAAGGTAAATTCGAGGAATGCATCAAGGTTTGTGAGAAAGCTGTGGAGGTTGGTCGTGAAAATAGAAATGACTACAAGCTCATTGCAAAGTAATTTTGTCTTAATATTTTAACGTGCGATGAAATTTTTCAAATTTATCTTTAAAAATATTTTCAGGGCATTATCGCGAATTGGGAATTCCTATTACAAATTAAAGAATTACGGTAGAGCGAAAGAATATATTGAAAAATCTTTAAGCGAACATCGAACTCCTGAAACAAAAGCTCGACTCTCGGAGGTATTTAAAAATTTATTTTATTTTGTTTAATTTTTTAAATAATAGTTTACCGCTTTTGTAGGTTGAAAAGATATACAAAGAAGAACAAAGACAGGCCTACGTCAATCCGGAGAAAGCCTTAGAAGAAAAGAATATGGGCAATGACTGTTTTTCGAAAGGTTTTAGCCTTTTACTGTTTTTAACTAGTACGTAGCGTTATTGATAAATTATTTGTTTTTAAGGCGACTATCCTCAAGCAATTAAACACTACAGTGAAGCAATTAACCGCAATCCTGACGATGCTAAGATTTATAGCAACAGAGCTGCTTGTTATACCAAATTAGCCGAATTTCAACTTGGTCTTAGAGATTGCGATGAATGCATACGTTTAGAACCAGACTTCAGTAAGAATTTATAAAATTTAGAGTTCAGATATTTGTATCAATCTTTTATTTTTGAATTAGTTAAGGGCTACATTAGGAAAGGCACGATATTAATGGCACTAAAGGATCAATCAAAAGCAGCAGCTGCATTCAGAAAGGCAGTCGAACTTGACCCGAACAATCAAGTAGCGTTATTAATGGAGCTTCGGTTTCGAACGGTTTACGTTAATTTTTTTTTATTTTTTGGCTACTTAGGAAGCGATCGATGGGTTTAGACGTTGCTCAATGGCGGTAAACTCTGATCCTGAAGAAGTAAGGCGTCAAGCAATGGGCGATCCGGAAGTGCAAAAGATTTTGAAAGATCCAGCGATGAGATTGATTTTGGAGCAAATGCAAGAAGATCCTAAAGCTTTGCAAGAGTACGGAATAACTTTTGAGTAATGAAAGATTTTAATTATTAAATTTTTTATTTTTTTTATTTTTAGGCATCTCCGAAATCCCGAAATTGCTGCCAAAATACAAAAACTTATAGAATCTGGATTGATTGCTATTCGTTGAATATAAATTGCACAAATGAAAACTGTTTTGATTGCTCTTTAATTCCGAAAAAAGCTTTGTACAATATAACCAATGATAAATTGATGTTATTGGTTTCTCACTAAAGATTTTTTTTTTTTATTTGTTTTATATCTAACATGAACACGTTATGTATTATTAGGTGAACATTCCTTAGTAATCTTTGTTCACTTGTTTAATTAGTATTGAATAAAGAGTTAATTACGTTTGAAAGTAAATATTTGCAGTCCTTTTTTTAATTTTCTGAAGTGAGTACATTTTCTTTCAGTTCAGAGTTCTCAAATCAAAACTAGAGCCCTAGAGGGCGCACACACCACTTCCTTAAACAACAATAATGGCGGCCGCATCGCCTGTGACTTTGCAGTAAAATATCAAGCAATATTACCGAGCGTTCTTTGGCTGCTTTATAAATTTGAAGCTGTAAAGTGAAATTTGAAAAGGCTTACAATGGTTAGTATTGATTATAAAATAGATTTATAGCATTTTAAAATCGAATTCGGTAAAAAGTAAAAGTTGAAAGGTTCTGGAATATGCTGATTCACTGGTTTGAAAGCTTAAAGTAAATTTGTTTTACAGGGTCAAAATCAATCTGTTGGTGGTAGCGGTGGCTCAGGTGGAGACAAGAAGGATGATAAAGATAAGAAAAAGAAATACGAACCGCCGATTCCAACTCGAGTGGGCAAGAAACGAAGGAAACAAAAGGGACCCGAAGCGGCTAATAAATTACCACTCGGTAACTTATTAATTTAATTCGTTTGACTTTACTAAAGTTTAAATTATTTTAGTTACACCGCACACAAGATGCAGGTTAAAGCTTCTGAAATTGGAACGGATTAAGGATTATTTATTGATGGAAGAGGAATTTATTCGTAATCAAGAAAGATTGAAGCCTCAAGAAGAAAAGCACGAAGTAAAAATGAACTATAATGTAATATTTTCATTGTTTTACGATTATTTTTCGAAATATTTAGGAAGAACGGTCTAAAGTTGATGATCTTCGAGGTACACCTATGTCTGTTGGAAATCTGGAAGAAATTATTGACGATAATCATGCAATCGTTTCTACATCGGTTGGAAGTGAACATTACGTTAGCATTTTATCATTCGTGGATAAGGATCAATTGGAACCGGGTTGTTCAGTTTTACTTAACCATAAGGTATGCGTTTGTACAAAGTATTTGAAAGTCTGGTCTTTTAAGAAACATTTAAGAACCTGACTTTTTGGGGACACTGTATAGATTTTTTTAAATAATAATTTTAAATCTCTTGTTTTAAGGTTCATGCTGTAGTAGGTGTTTTGTCCGACGACACTGATCCAATGGTTACCGTAATGAAATTAGAAAAAGCGCCTCAGGAAACTTATGCTGACATTGGAGGACTGGATACACAAATACAAGAAATTAAAGTAAAAATTTGTTTCTTTTAAAAAAAATTCAAATGAATTAATATTTCCCTTTGAAAACAGGAATCTGTTGAATTGCCACTAACTCATCCGGAGTATTATGAAGAAATGGGAATTAAGCCCCCGAAAGGAGTAATTCTATATGGGCCTCCGGGAACCGGGAAGACATTGTTAGCAAAAGCTGTTGCTAACCAGACGTCTGCTACATTTTTGCGTGTAGTTGGTTCTGAACTTATTCAGAAATATTTGGTTAGGAATTTAATATTAATTTTCATAAGGTGAATTATAATTCTAATGCGAGATTTTCTCCCTCAAAGGGTGATGGTCCGAAGTTAGTTCGTGAATTATTTCGTGTTGCGGAAGAACATGCCCCTGCTATTGTGTTCATTGACGAGATAGATGCAGTAGGAACGAAAAGATACGATTCCAATTCTGGTGGAGAGAGAGAAATTCAACGTACTATGCTCGAATTGTTGAATCAGTTGGATGGATTTGACTCGAGAGGAGATGTTAAAGTAATTTTTAAAAAGAATTTAATTATGTAAATTCTATTTTTATTTAAAAAATGATTCCTCCGTAGGTTGTCATGGCAACGAATCGAATCGAGACTTTGGATCCTGCTTTGATTCGACCGGGTCGAATTGATCGCAAAATTGAATTCCCGTTGCCTGACGAGAAAACAAGGCGCAGGATCTTTCAGATTCACACGAGCAGAATGACATTGGCTGCAGATGTTAATTTGGAAGAATTAATTATGTCGAAGGATGATTTGTCCGGAGCCGATATAAAAGTATTATTTAGTTTAGTTTAGTTTTTTTTTAATTAATTATTAATTTATGCAAATTGCAGGCTATTTGCACAGAAGCGGGTTTGATGGCACTTCGCGAGCGAAGAATGAAGGTAACCAACGAAGATTTTAGAAAGTCTAAAGAGAATGTTTTGTATCGAAAGAAGGAAGGCACTCCAGAAGGATTGTATCTTTAATTAACTTTGTCAGTGTTTTTATTTAGAAAATAAATTTTGATTTGCTACTACAAATATGAGTAATTAACGATGTTTCTAAAGTGTTCCTATTCGTTGTACCTGGTTGTACTGAACATGATTAATAGAAAGTGCTCAAATCAATTCTAACAAATGAAAAAAAACCGTATAAAAAATTCACTATGTACAATTAGTAAGTTAGAAGACTTATAAATGGGTTTCTTCTTTGTTTATGTCTAGTAAGTGATCAGATAGTGCCTCTGTTGACTTCGGAATATTCATTTCTTCCTGCTGTTTCCATCTTTCGTTTGGTTGGAATGCTGTGCGCCAATCCTAGATATAAAAAATAATCGAGTCTGAACAAATAATTTATAAAACAAATAAAATAAATCATACGCCTTCTTTCCAATGCTTAAAAACAACAACTACGGCCCAAAAAATAGGTTGTAAAGTGATAACCATGGCAATGAACCATCCGATAACGTGAGCCCAAGTGGGATAATTGTAAGAGCCATATTTGGGAGGCTGAAACATTGCCCACGATGCAATAGCTAAAGCCTAGAAAGAAAAACTTTATCGTTTTGTTACGTATTCATTTATATTTAATCTTACCAAAATAACAAATGGACATACATATTTCCAGCAAATTCGTAAAAACAAATTTGGCTTGAAACCGATCATAAGATTAATATCTTGGCAAAACTTTTCTGATCCTGGAAATGAAATGATTGACATTTAACAAAACTTAAAAAAGAATAAAATTAAATTAACCGTATATCCACATGATCGTAAATACTTCCCAAGCTATAATCAATGTTCGGCCCATAACGCTGTAGCTATCAATTAAAGATAAAACATACTGTCCACCCTACAACCAAAAACGCACTTTAAGTGTAATTTAAAGAACTGTGAAAGTGAAAACAGGAATACTGACAGCAGTAGTGTAAATTAATCCAAGCCCAAAAAATAAAACACACGAAACAAAGTAAAGAAGAGTCTGTCGTTTTTCTAAGTTGGGTTTCTCATCAAAAACTGTGGTCCATAATGCCTCAACAGATGCAAACTGAAAAAACAAGAAAAAAGATTGAAAAGATTACACATTGCGTAAATCAAATTTGGAATGCATTTATAAGTAGAAATAATTTTAAATAATCCAGTAAAGCGACGATTAGAATGCAGGTGATGTTACATACATTCTTTACTTAGCTTTATGGAAATGAGTTTCTTAACTGTTGAATCAACTCCAAGTGTAAATAACATTAGAAAAAGCATAAAACACCATAGTTGGGGAACTGGTAGAAGTGTAACGACTTCTGGAAATATTATGAATGCTAGTCCTTGTCCTGCCATACAAGTTTAAATAAAAAAAAATTTAAAAAAGTTGCACCAGACTAGTCGCTGCATATAAAACAGTTTACCTCCAGCAAAAATTTTATCGAAATGTAGATGCAACCCTTTGGCCAGAAAACCAATTACTGAAAATACAACTATGCTGGACATCAAACTTGTTAGAAAATCCAGAAGGACAACTTGTAATGCATCTCTAAAAATAATTAAGATTTAATTAAAGTTTTAATTTAAATTTAATTTGATTTTTGACCTCTGTAATTTATTATTAAAGCGGTTAAAACTGGCTAGAGTTATTAATGCACCGTTCGCCAAGCTTAAAGAAAACACTAGTTGCTGAGCTGCATTGAACCAAACCTAAATTTTGGATGTTTTATTATATAAAAATTAATTAATAAAGATAACATGTCCTCACTTTAATTTCTAGAAGTTTTTTCCATTTAGGGTTGAAAAAGTAGGCAAGTCCTTCAATTGCCCCATCTAATAACAAACCTTGAATCATCAGCGCCAACAAAATTACGTATGGCAGTGTAGCGGTCACGTATACAACCTCAAATTCAAAATAAATTATTAGAGTCATTCTTTTTGAAATATGGCGAGTTTTTATACCTTTCCAGATGATTTTATTCCTTTAAAAATACTGAGGAATATTAAAATCCAAGTGCCAGCCAATGCTAAAACCAGTTTCCATTGAGGGACACCCAAATCATCAACTCCCTGTGCAGAGCCAATGTTTAGAACGTATTTTCTGGCAAATTAAGTGAAAATTTAAAATTACAAGAGTTGTTCAAACGGTAAATTATTACTCCCAAAATTGTTTCGATGCCGTTTCTAGAGTTGAACTATTTCTGTCATAAAGTGCTGTGGTATTAATTGCCGTTTCATTTATCATAAAACTCTGCAAATAGCTTATTTTTATTACAAGTATTGATATTTAATGTTGTTTCAGAAAAAAAAACGAATTTCTCAATTCATTAACCGGAATTTTAAAATTTCGCAATAATTATATATACCTCAGTTCTGACATAGCAATTTTCGTCAGCTCCCCACCATTGACTACAACTTTCCCATGGTAATTCCTTGGTAAATGAGAATGCCATATACAGTACTGTGTAGCATATAATTACATTATAATACGTAATACCAAAGAATACTGAAAATAACATTCCCCAGCCGACTCCTGTGCAAAAAAGACATAAATATTAAAGTAGAGTATTTTGAATATCAAATACTATGCTAATATTTACCAATTCCTGCTGGGCAAGAATGCCAGACAGAGAGAGCTCCGTACTGTGAATATTGACCTCTGGCAATTTCCATGTAATACAAAGGATATCCAATAAATATCGATAGAATAACATAAGGTATTTGAAATGTTCCTAAATTGAAAATAAAAATAAAAATTCAAAATCAGCATTCATTATTTTATTTGCTCATCTTCTTACCGCCACCATTTTCAAACGCGACATAAGGATAACGCCAAACATTACCAATTCCAACGGATAAACCAATGCACGATAGGAGAAATTCGATTTTGTGTGACCACAATCCACGTTTCTTCCTCTCGGTAGAGACCATTGTTGCTAAGTATCTGAGTTAACTAAATTGTATAACGCACCAACCAGAGATTGAATTTCCTTCCTGCTAAATATTTTCTGTTAATTAGTAATTATTTATATCAATTTGCATATTAATTCTAACTGCAGGCTTCAATTATAATCGCTCTTTTATTAGGACGCATTTTTTTTCATTAAAACTCAAGCAAAGATTAAAGAATTTCAGCAGAAAATCACATGACTAAACCATAAATCGTCATAAAATGTAAGTTTCTACGTACTAATGTATCGAGAAGAGTAAGCAATCCCCCATTCTTTCGTCAGTTGATTTAAATTGATGAGAAATTCGATAACGTCATTTCCTTTATACAGTTTATCTAATCAAGAAGCCGAATCTCAAATGGATAAACTATCTAGTGAGTTTCAAGAAATGAATATCTTAGTAGGCATCGTTATTGTTGACATCAAATATTTATTTACTTCTGTTAATAAATCTGGAACAGTTGAACAGGTTTTCCGCATGAATTGCGTAACAAAAGCAAAAAACTTTACTGCCCCAATCACTGTCAACACATCCTTTGAATCAGTAAACAATTTCGAATAACATCTTTTATTCTCTAGTAAAAATAGAATTTTGTAGGAAAAAAATATGAAATTTCATCACATTGTACGATCGACTAACCTTCAAACACAGGACATCATAAAAGAAAACTTCAATTTTATTTTTAAAATTAAAATATATAGTATCCCGGATGAATAGAATAATCAAAATTATGACTAATAACTGGAACTACTTAATTATATATTTTTAAGAAATAATTGTTGATTGGTAGATTTTTTGCTATATAAAGCGCTTTTTCAACAGAGAAAATTAAATCTCAAAACTGTCACCTCACAAGTCAATACAAACTGAGGTAGGTAGAGAATTTATTTCACTGTAAATTTGATACTTTTATTATCATTTGTTCATTAATTTTTTTATTTTCATAGAAATTAATATTGAAGCAATGAAAGTAATCATCCTCCTCTGTCTTTTGTTGGTGACTGTTGCATTCGTAGAAGTGGAAATGATCGAGAACAACTGCAACTATAATACGAAATGCCGATGTACTGGGCAGCAACGTCAGTTTTGTGGAACTGGAGGCCATTGCGTGTATGGTCACGTCTACGAATGCAATGGAGAAACTGGGCTAACTTGCGATTATGGTTATCGAAGATCTTGCGATGAGTGCGGTCGATTGCAGTGCTAAGATTAAATTTTTCATTATTCTCAAAAATCCTTGAAATTATATTATTTCATTATTTTCATGTAATGAATTAAATTGAATAAATATGTCGTTAGACTTTCACTTATTCATCCTGATTTAATATATAAAATAGTAATAAAATACAACGATTGGCTTGAAAATTGAATAAATATAATTGGATTACGTGTTAAGCATTATGCCAGTTATAAAAATTGAAGAAAAAAAGTTTTCAACCAAATCGCTGCGAACAGGATTCGAACCTGTGCGGGAATATCCCATTGGATTTCAAGTCCAACGCCTTAACCACTCGGCCATCGCAGCACCTTGCAGGGACTATCGTAATTCCTTTTAAAAGATTATCTGCTAAATAACGCTCTATTATTTTATTTGTTTTCAGAATATTGAGGCATGATTGACGGAAGCTGCGATGGCCGAGTGGTTAAGGCGTTGGACTTGAAATCCAATGGGATATTCCCGCACAGGTTCGAATCCTGTTCGCAGCGGCAAAGGTTATTTTTTTTCTTTTTTTTTCTTTCTTCGAATTGCTTTTTATTTAATCTTTCAAGTTTATCATACATTTTTTGCTTTCTAAATTTGCATGAATACCGTTAATTAATTTATTTCATTTCCTTGTATTTTTTTAATTTACCCGCTAGATGTCACTTCAACGACAACTGAGTGATTACCATGGTTACCGATGTATTGATGGCAATGAAAACAAACAGTGGATGCCATTAACATGAGTTTATGGGATATTGCTCTTGAAGAAAGCAACAAAAAAGACAAAGATGGTAATTAATTCAACATGAACTTTATTTCCGTAATTATCAAACTTTAATTAAGGTTGATGAATAATGTCTTTTAACAGATGTCGGCAATCAAAACGAATCAACTATTGTCTTTCTGGGAAGTAAAGGATCGGTAAATCATAATTTTTCTGAAAAAAATTTCTTTTTTGCAATAAATCATAAAAATTATATTTTCAATAGGGTAAAACAACAATCATTTCCCGTTTTTTAAACAAAAATGAAAATCCAAAGTCAACTATAGCACTGGAATACACTTATGCGAGACAAAGTAGAAATACAGCTTTGGTAAAACAAAAATATTATTGAAAATAAATAAAAAATGAAATTGCAAAAATTCCATTTCAACAGTCAAAAGACGTCTGCCATATTTGGGAGCTGGGGGCGGGAACACTGCTTACAAAACTTCTGGAAATTCCAATCACGTTGGAGACAATTAAGTAAATATTTCAGTTAATGTATAATAATTATTTTGTCATTTTAATGTTTTTTTAAATTTAAAAAAAAAAGTTTTTTAAGTATCGTACTCGTCATTGATTTATCTAAGCCGAAGGAAATGCTGTATGCCCTTGATACATTTCTTAACACCTTACGGACAACGTTGGATCAGGTTTTGGCGCAGTCTCAACCGATGAAGGATAAACTCATGAATAATGTGTGGAATAAAATTGGAAAAGATCACGTGGTATATCATATTTTGTTTTTTTATTAAATTGATAATGGTAGTAAATCTAATTTATCTTGAAGGATCAAGCAAATATAGACCCATTACCAATTCCTGTGTTAATTTTGGGAGGAAAATATGACATATTTCAAGTGCGATAAAAGTAATAGTTTTATAGCAGAGCTTTAAAGTTTATGGTAATTGTTTTATAGGATTTTGATCCTGAACACAAAAAGATAATTTGCAAAACTTTAAGGTTTATAGCGCATAAGAATGGAGCTGCTTTGCAGGTAAGTTGCCTAATTTCAAAAGTGTAAAGAGGTAATTTTTTAAAAAAGTTTTGCAGCTCCAAGATTGAAAATCTAGTAAATAAAGCGAAAGTCGTGTTCAGCAATTTGGGATTTGGAAATACAATAGCTTCGTAACAATTTCTTTTTTTTTTTCCTATTTTTTTTTTAAACGAAACTAATTTTATTTCAATTTTTAAAATAGTCAATCAGTTGCAAACGATTATAGTAAACCAATAATCATTCCATTTGGAGCAGATGCATTCAGTCAAATCGGTATAAAAATTAATTGATTTCCAATCACTTTTGCTGCGATTTTTCTTCATTTTCCAGATAATTCAGCCAATTCCTCTACCAACACGTGAGTGCAATCGTTTGCAATGAAATGACGCGTTTAAATATATTTTATTGAGCTTGTGAACTTTTATAGATCGTTTTCTGCGTTCAAACATACATTTGAAGCACACTTTCCACAGGTTTTTCTACTTAGTTTAATTAAATGTATCGAAATCCTCTTGAATAAAACAACTTTAATAAAATAGGTTTCAGAAAAGACAATTTTGCCCGACGATCCTGCAAAAGATGCAAATTTTAAAGAACCCGCGGTCGACACGCTTCGAGGTCATAAAGATGAGGTGGAATCCTAATTACGTAATAATTGTTCAATTTGTTTATTAAAAAATTATTTTATTTAGGAACTTCAACGATATCAAAGAATGGGATGAGTTCACGTGAAGAATAAATATTTTCTCCGTATAAATTTAAATAAAATGCGTGTAAATATAATAAAAATAAAAATTATTCAAAAAAATCAATATTTTACTGTTTGGTTAAGAGATGGCGACCATTGTTCGTGACGTAACTGCGCAAGCGCAGAAGTGTCCTTGAGTTGTGATGGGTTTTGGATGGGTAATTTGTTGCAACGAGTTTGCAGATGTTCATTTATGTTAAAATTAATTAGCTAAGTTCGGTACAACAAAAAAAGCACACGTACATATCGAATCTCTAGCATAGAAGGATTACAAATAACAACATATATACGAATTTGTGCAAACAGTGACCGACTTAAACCGCGAAGGTAAGAAACAGTTTTAGACAAGTCCTAAGCCTAACGGTACCACTGCCGGTTATTTTTATCTAATCGGTTTAGGATCAAATTAATTAAAAGCAAAACTATTGTCGTTGTATTAATTAAATTTTCTCTTTAGCTTGTTATCAGATATGGATGCCACCGAAAATGAGGTCCTACTTTAAATGCCTATAATGACACGGATTTGTGTGAAAGTTGCAATATCTAGGCCAAATTTGTCCTACCTGCAAAGCAGTCAAGCGTACGTAAATTTTATTTAAACGTGAATTCCTGATTCTCTTTTTTTCATACCCAAATTTAGCTAAATTTTGGGTGTGGCGGATTTTTTAAATCTTTGACAATAGTATTGATGGCCTTTGCCGTTGTTTTGTTGACATTTAAAGCTGCTGTGGTTTGTTTTGATTACATTTAACAAAACGAATTGTTTTCCATTATTTAAAATTACAATGAAATGAATGAATTTTATTCATTGGAATACGGTTAATTACACGTGTAGGTTTATCACTAATTGACCTCATGACGCAAAATCTAGCTTCCTTTTACAAATATTACTCCGAAAAGAAACAGGTATGACACATTCCACCCTTTATAACCAAGAAAGGTAAAAATATTTAGCACCAACCTGTTTTTAAGTTCAAAGTTAATTGTATTCAAGGAATAAATGGAGCCCCAACGAAAGAAAAATCGATGTTCAAAGACCTAAACGTTCAGAATAGAATTAAAAACATATCCGTTTGCTTATTTAGCATAAAAGGGTATTGAACCGATTTTACGCAATAATGAGCGATTTAATCTTTAGAACTCTAATTCGACGCCATTTTTTTCAAACCGTTTAACCCTAAAACTCGCTTTTTAACAGCCACTATATGAAAATCAAAACGTGTAATTTGTTATTTTTTGTTACTGCCAATGTCTCGAATGTTGTGACGTCACATGTCAGCGAATAAGCGCTGTGGCGAAAAGCGCTGGCGAAGCAGCAGGTAACACGCCACCAGGAACTTCAAACTCGCAACGTTACAGGATTTACCTTTGTGATAAAAAGTTGTAGAAAATCTTCCAACTCGTGCTCATCTCGTGTGTAGATAGTTAATCATTATGGGGATAGCGAAATACTTTCAAAGGAAGGCTAGGAGTGCGGGCAAGGTAAGCTGTAGCTCGAAGTGATCTTTCTCTCCCCAACTCCAATGGAGGTTGTCTCTTCAAGGTTATTTTATGCTTAATTGGTTCCTGTTTCCCTACAAAACTTCGCGATATTTTGTGCGAAATTTAATCTCCGCATTTTTAACCTCGTTTGAACCCAAAAGTTATTTTTGTCGAATTAAAATGAAGGATAATTATCGATGAATCCACTTGTTGGAACTTTATTTTTTTGGGTTAAGGCCCCTCCCTTTTTTCCTAATGAATAACTAAGGCGAACAACGAATATTCTCGATTACGACATTCGCCATCTGGTTTGCTAACTAATTAAGGATATACTTTTCGATAAGGTTATAATTTTAGACGAGTTGAAAGGAATTTGGGATTTTATGGGGTAGGAAGTTATTTATGATAAGTTTTTCTCTTAAACGACGTTTTGAGTTTGAATTTGACGTTCGTTAATTTTGAATTCTAATTTACATTTTTACATTTTTCAGATAGTACGAATGGACCGCTTAAGGCGGAGTTTAAGGGAGAGTTTTCGTCGGAAGAAGGAACATGTCCCCGAATGCAGTAAGCCCCATCAATGGCAGTCGGACGAGGCTGCTGTTAGATCGGGAACTTGCAATTTTCCGGTTAAAGTACGTTTGTATTTATTATGTTTTTTAGAAGAAAATTTGTAAAATGAAATTTTTTTTTCTTTTCAGTATTTGGGTTGTGTTGAGGTGTTTGAATCAAGGGGAATGCAAGTATGCGAAGAGGCCTTGAAGTTACTAAGGGTATGTACGCTGGAAAGAATAGAAATGTTGACAGTTTGTTACATTAGACGATCATATTATTGTAATTTGAGTTCCACTTTTAAGATTGCCAATTGCGGATGTTGGAACGACATTTTTGTGTCTTTATTAAGGTTAATTAGATAAATGTGTTTGTTAAGTGACATAATAATTGACTTTGTTTTTTAATGAGGATGGTATCTTGTAAAATGCATAAATGGAATGTGTCGTTTTAAATTTATAATATTTTTATGTGGAATTTTAAGGTTAGAGAATATAATAATTCGTGCGATGTTATTTGCCTTGCAGAATTCCAGGCGAAGACCTATCAAGGGGATTTTATATGTCACTGGTGATGGATTACGGGTTGTGGAAGACGAAACTAAAGTAGGGCATGTGTGTTTAATGGTTTTTTAATGATCGAATTAAATGTAATGTACATTTTCAGGGATTAATCGTAGATCAGACGATAGAGAAAGTGTCGTTTTGTGCACCAGACAGAAATCATGATCGAGGATTTTCTTATATTTGTCGCGATGGAACGACTCGGCGTTGGATGTGTCATGGGTTTCTAGCTGTAAAGGATTCAGTATGTATTGTTTAAATCTTTTTTTAATCAATTTGTTTTTGTTTTTTTCTTTTTAATTACTCAGTTTTTTATCTCGAATTAGTTATATAATGGCTATTTCTGTAATGAGGATAATTTGTGAGATGTATTTTGTTTTGTATTTTGTTTTGAGCAAAAACTGAACAAAAGAAGGTGATAAGTCAAAATTAAATGGGGAAAACGAGTTAATTTTATTTGCACGTTGATTATTGTTTAATTATTTTTAAGTTTAATTTTGGTTTTAATTATGTATTTTGTTATTTAACAGGGGGAAAGGCTCAGTCATGCAGTTGGTTGTGCCTTTGCTGCTTGTCTCGAACGCAAGCAAAAGAGGGACAAGGAATGTGGGGTCACGATGACCTTTGATCCAAGTAACTCGACCTTTACACGCACAGGTTCGTTTAGGCAAACATCACTTACAGAACGCATGCAAGACCCTCAAGAATGTAAACCGGCAGGTAATAAATTTTAAAAAAAATTTAACAATAAAAAAATTAAAAACTTTATGCAATTAAATGTGCAGATCCTCCGCCGGTTAAGCAAGTACATAACCCTTTCGCTATTGAGCGACCACATGCCACACCCATGATGCTCCAACGCCAAGGATCGTTTCGTGGATTTAGTCAATTAAGTCAGAGTTCACCGTTCAAGCGCCAGTTGTCCCTAAGGCTGAACGAGTTGCCGTCAACGCTTGAGAGACAACGATCGCTGTCGTTGGAATCTTCCGATTTTTCGCGAGAGAACGGACCAGGTTTGATAGAATTTGAATATCGGTGTTTGGTTTTAACTTTTACTTTTTTTTTCTTTCGAGAAATTAATTTGGAAAAAATGATTTTTTGATAGTTCTGAACATTCTGAATGAGTGCACAGATTTTACAGTCTCATTTGCATTAACAGTCATTAATTCTTCAGTTGAATAAAACAGTCATTCCGCCAAGTCATAAAACCATTGTTTTCAGAGAGTCCACAACTTCCTCCTCGAACAGCTCGAGATCGACTTCATTCATTGCCGAATGCAGTAAATAGTGAGTTTCAAATGAGATTAACCTTCGTTTAAAATCCCCTGCCATAGAAAATGTCGCATGTGTGTAAGATTGTGTGATTGTTGGCTTAATTTCATTTCATTTATCTTTTTATCCACAAATACTAAAAAAAAAACTTTTACTAAAAATAATTTTATGTTTTTAGTGAGTCCAATAATGGAAGGCTCTCCCGTGATTGACAAACAAGACACGATTAGTGCCATGTGTCAGCAAGTGTCGCAAGGGTTATCGTTTCTGTCAAACACAGACGATCCGTTCGTAAGATCAATGAATCAGCCAGCAGGAAGTCCAGCCCTAGCAGCACTGCAGACTCAATATAACGCCAATGTGTCAAAGCAGCCGTTCATTTCTCAAGCGAGGCAACCGGTCTTTACGAGCATGAGTAACAATGTGGTGCCACAATCGTACATTGGTTCAGTATACACAAGCCAGACATCTGCGATTAATACTATGAATTCACAACCAGTCAATCCAGGTAATACGAGTAATGGAAATTGTCGTTACTGCGTGTTATTTCAGCTCTTCTAGTTTTGTATCTTATTTTTTGTATTTTATTATTTAGCACGAATTATGTAATTTATATTTTTATTTTTAGGACATGAATTTTGGGATTAAGCTGTCATCTTTTATCTCGATTTTTTTTGTATGTTTTTAGTTTTGTTGATGTTTTGTATGTTTTCGTCGCATGAAGGTTTCACGAATGTTGCTTTTCTGCTACTGGTTTTCAAATCGGGCTATGTTTTTAATGTCTAGAAAACTGTTTTTTGTGAAATAAGTAAATAATGAGGCTCAATTACGTTCCTGAAGAGAGTTTTTTTTTTGCAACAGATAATTTCTATGTAATATCTCTTATATAATTTAGAGTGTCCAGAACGTCCAGTTCTCTGTAATTATTTAAGAAATATAAAAACTCGCGACATTTAATAGATGGGAATTTTTGCATCAGTAACCAACTGTAATGCAATTTATTACAAAAATTCAAAAGGTAATTAAAATAAATTTATAAATTATTATAATTTTTATAAATTCATTTTAAACATCTGTTGAATGTAATATGTTAAAATGACAATGGATATTTTCTCAGTTGTAACGTGAAAAATAGGAATTGTGTTGCAAAAAATTTCTAGTCTGTAATTATCCGAACTAGCATAGCATGTGATTTGAAGACTAGTAGAATTGGTGTTGGTACCACTGAGTAATTAGTCGTTTGATTTGTTTACTAACCCACTTTACAATTTTTTTCTGTTTCTCTTTGATTTTTCATTTTCAGTTGGAATGGCCATTAATCAGCCATCGATAACGAATCCTTGGAGCCAAGCTTTAGTAGTGTCCGAGGCTGTTGCTGCTCCCTCTGCAGCCGAAGCATGGCTCGCATCTGCAGAATCAATTCCTAAATCTGCATCGAACCCATGTGATCTCTTTGTCGCCAATCAGTTTAATGATGAAATTTCCTCCGTAGGGCCACCGAGCGGGGTCGTGGCTGCACCATCTCCACGCAGAGCACCGCATCTGGCCCAACTTCGCAGCCAGTCGTTGGGAGACGCGCCCTCCAACCTACCAAAAACTGAACCATGGGCTAATGGCACGAGCTCGCGTGATCCCTTTGATGCTGAATGGGCAGCACTGGCTGCAACTAGGTCTCAAACTAGTACAAATCCGTTTCAACAAAATTCTATGAAAGCTTTCGAGGTGAAATTATAACAAAAGTTTGCAATCACTCACAAACTGGTAAATATGGTCACCTAGAAAGTGGAAAGAAGTTGTTGCTCACATGTTTTCAGCATATCGAATCCGTATACCTGAAAATATACAAGCGAACTTGTTAAAACGAGATTTGTACAATAAGAGTGACCGAATTTTGTCATCACGAAACATTGTAGGCGTACTTAACAGATTTTCGAAAAAAGGAGCCAAAAGAAACAAAACTACAATACCTAAATGTTGTATTTTTCTCATTTTGTTTTTTTTTGTGTTAACAATTTCTTTAGTTATATTATTCTTTGAGTTATTGGACGACTTAGTCTCTAAGGATTATTTAAAAATAAAAGAAAAATACAAACAAAACGATAGCAATGAAATAATTGTAAATATTCACGAAATTGTATTAAAAATAAATATAAAGCAAAGACACTGCTAAATATTGCAGACAGAATGGTGTAAATTAAGTTGCCATTTAATTACTAGGGTGTACTAATTACTGTTGATTAAATAGGTATGCATACGTCATCTATTGTGTAGATTATGTGCGATATACCAACCAAGGGGTAGCTATGACATACTTGACTGCTGCCTTATATCTATGTAATATAAATGGTTTGCAGTTCGTAGGTTTTGTAGGAAATGTTCGCTACCTTTGTAGCTTATTATTTTTTTATATACATTTAATAATTATGCGTGAAATACCATCTATATTGTGCTAAGCACTATACAGGGGTGGTAATGTCACCATTTTGTTTTAGTTTATTATAGTTATTCAAGTAGATGGACTTTTTTTGAAACAGTTTTTGTTTTGGGTTTGAGTGAAATCTTAAAACAATTTTTATTTTGTGTTAGATTTTTTGGAGAGTAAACTTTGAATATGTAAAGTTTGTCAATGTAGAATGTGGGGTTTGTGACTTTCATATCAAGTTAGCAATCTTTAGTTAAAGTTTAAGGCTCTGAGAATTAATTAACCTATAAAAAATTTGGCATTCCATTAAATTCTGGTTCTGTTTTTATTTTTTATTTTACAATAAATGAAAATGTATAAGACCATTGTCAGCTAAGCTGCCATTACCAAAATTTCTTATCAAAATATTTGAATAAGGATCTGATTTTTTTCTTTTTGCTATAATTTACAATTTTTTAATTTTTCATAATTTTGTAAGAATTTTCTTTGTTTTGAAAATTTCTAAGCTGTAACTAAATGGGCATGAAAAGGTGACATTCCACAAATATTCTGAGCTTAGTTAAAATATAATCATAGCTTGTAACCATGTTTTAATATTTGGGCGAAACATTTTTTGCACAAAAAAAAATTGTACATTTTTGCAAGAAGTTGATGTTGATATTATGAATAGGTTAATTTATTTTGTTTCACGAATAAGTTTGATATGATGCATAATATTGCTTCATATGTTTGATTTGTTGAAACGGCAAAAAATATGTACTTAGGGGTTATGAGGAACAGTTCTGTTAACTATTGTATGTAAACATGGCACGAATAAAATAATCCGATGCGATTTGATTTCTTGTGTCGTTTTCACAATAGAAAAATATGAGCAACAATCATTTAACTAGGAACAACATTTTATCCTATTTAGTTACAATTGTAGGAGTAATAACAAATATTATAGTGTCAACATTAACTTAAAAAACTATTGGTTTAACTAGTTAATGTCCGTGATATTTACATTCAAGTATACAGATAATAAACAAATTGATTTGTACTTGGTACATTGTTTGAACAGTCATCGTAAATAAATAAATTACTCTATTGAATAGTAACATGCAATTTGCAATCGGAAATATTAATTTCATTAAATTTTATTAAATTTAAACCGGTTCTTTATTTCACCACGCCAAAGGTTGCCCGTTTATCATGAAATCGGATTTTTCCAGGTCGTCAGTCATCTAAAAATATAGGGAAAAAATTTAGTTTTCAGCTCATAAACAAGATAATTTAGTTATCGAAAATTAGCTGGGATTTTCCAATATGTTCATTATCAAAATGGGAATTCCAAAAATAAACGCGTAGTAAAATATAAAATTTTAATTTTTAATTTTTAATTTTTTAAATATAAATGTATTTAGTTTTTAGTTTTCTTTAACGACATAAAAGGCTTAAAAATTTGGGGGGGAAAAATAACTATTTTTCTGATGATGAAAGGAGTCTGGGAAAACCCAGTTCAAAAAACCCATTAAGGCCGTGGCTTTGCCAAGCCCCTTATGAATAATAACAAAAAAATAACACTTCCTCACCATTTCTTCAACACTGGAGTCATCCGATTCCCAGTCTGAATAGATCGCTCCTTGCTGACATAACAAATCTTTAATTTTTAAGTTTCGTACAACGTCTGCTAACTGGATTGGTGATAAGCCAGCAAAAGTTCTCAGATGAATGTCAGCTTTGCAGTTAATTGCTATCAATTCGGTTAAATCAACATCTTCCATTTCCACTGCAAAATGAAGTGCTGCTCGACCGCTTTTACCCTCCTAAAAAATAATATATAAAAAGAAAATAAAAAATAAATTCAAGCTAAAAATAAAATAATAAAATATTATCTTACCTGGGAATTGATATCAGCCCCTGCACAGTGTAACAATTTGAGTATTTCAACATGTTTACAAATAGTTGCCAAATGGATACAAGTTTGACCTAGAATTAAAAAAAGGAATCTTAGTAAACAATATTCATGACCTATTTTGCCATGGGTTTTCCCACCGCGTGATTTTCAAAATTTATTTCCTTTCAAAAACCTTTTGAAAAATATTTAAACTTTTTTTTTCAAAATACAAATCTGTTAGTTTGTTTACACAGATTGCACACAGAGGAAATCATTTCATTACATAAGCAACGGATATTTAACCTTGAGCAATACCATAACTTGACTGATGACTTATGAAATTCAATTACATTTTTCTCACCGAGAAAAAAAAAACAAGTACAAACTCATAATTCTACTTTAAAAAACCAAAATCGTTTGACTTCTTCCGAGAAACTGATAATTTTCAAAGAAAACTGACGTCATGGTTAATAAAAAAAATTAACTATGACGTAGGTTTAACTATTTATGGTCAAAGTCACAGTAAATCGTGTAATGTAAACCATTACGCTTTATGGAAGTAATTTAGATTTATATTCTGTGATCTCAGAGCAATGACGCAAATAATTCCAGCATGGCCAATCTTAGTCATCTAGTTGCACCTCAGTGTTAGTCATAATGTAGTCATGACAACATTACGGTCTACAGCCCCGCTGTAATTGACATAAAAATACCAAATCTTTTTTTTTATATCAATCACATGCCGGGGAAATATAATTTGATAACTACATCCTTATCTTACCATCGTAATTTCGCAATTCCAAATTCTGTGGTTTTCCGTAATTTTTCCATTGATCTCCCAAATTATTCAAAGGTCGACTTGTTCCCATTTCTAGATACTCCAATGGCCGCAACAGTTCTTCAGCACAGTGGTAATCTCCTTTCTGGCAGGCCAAATGCAGCGCCGTATTTCCTCGGTGATCCCTCATTTCGAGCAGTGCTCCGTGAATTACTAAACTTCGAACCACTTTTGGGAGTCCAATAAGAACGGCTATATGCAGAGGAGTCTAAAAATATAAAAAATCACAAATAATTAAGTTTTTGTCAAATACTTTTATCAAATTTGCATCATTACCTGTCGATAATTGTTTTGTAAATTTAGAAAAGCTGGATGCGGAGCATTAATGATAAGTTTTGATATTACGTTGTGCATTTCTCGTATTATTACTAAATGCAAAATCCTGAAATTTTAAAAAAATAAATAAATTTTAAAATTTAAAAAAAAAAAAAAAATCACTTACGTGTCACCATCCTCATCCTGTTTGAAAGCTTCGTACCAAAAGTTAACTTGAGACGATCCAACCCCACTGGGGGCAGAATTAAAACTTTTCTGCAACTTCTGTTCGTTTAAATATAATTTAGATAATTTGTCTGAAACTTCAGAAGGTGATATGTCTTCAGTGGTATTTAAAGGTTTATAAGAAAAACACAAGGGGTCGACAGGTTCTGAGCCCTCTTGTCGTTGTGGGCAGTTCGATCGGGTTAGATCGATACACATATTTTTGTTGGAAAACAAACAGTCTTGCGGATTGTTGTAAAGTCGTATATAACTAACAGAGCTATCCTCGGATGCAAAACGCTCTCCTAAACCACCCAAACTTCGAAATGAATCAAATCCAGAGTCGTTTCTGCTTTCGTACCGCACTCCTTCGTCCGCTATTTTAGTTTTTTCTGGTGGAGATGTGCAACTTGAATCCCGCGCAATAAGAACCGGAGACGAGTCGCGTTTATCCGCAAAATTTACATCGAAATCCGGTTCAACGTAGGCACAATCTGCTACTAGATCGTCATCATCGTCCGAAAAACTGCTTGACTTCGGTAAAGTCCGAGACGACGGTGGCGATGACGAGCGATACATTTTGGCCAACTCGACAAATCCTTCCAACTGCTGTAATAGTTGAACGATAAATAAAAATCCTATTTTGGAACTGACCAATTGGCTGTAATGTCCTTGTTTCAATCGGTTCTTACCTTAGTAAACTGCTGGTTGTCCTTTTGTGCACTTTATATACGAGTTAAATAAATTCCCCTACTGTCACAATCGAGGCTCTGTCAAAAGTGGAATTTTATCGATCCCCGTACAAGTTAGGGAAAAACCCACGGGAAACGAAGCACGCAATCAGCAAGCAGATTAATCTCCTCGCTAAACAGAATAGAACCGAGGCCAGGCCAGCCAGTCCGAGTGCAAGCTTGTGGGGAATCCCCTGACTTTTAGCTTCGGGCTGACGCTGATTACTTAAAACGGGAAGGAAAGCTCTTGTTCTTTCATGTGGTTTGGAGGGGAGTTTTACCCTTTTGTACTTTGTAACATTTTATTAATCATATCGGAATCTTTGGTCAACACCCGTGTTTTTTTTTTTTGCGCATAAAGTTAGGGCTTAGGGTTAAGATTCCAAACTAGTTCCGTATTTCATCAGAACGGACATTGTTTTTAAAAAAATATGTTGTGATGACTAAATGAATAAATATCAATTTTATTTGTCATCAGTTTTAATCATTTCTAGTTCTAATTTAGAAATTTTAATTTTGACCAATCGGATGAACGTAATCTCTGTGCGCGCCATAGTCATAGTAACATGGCGGACTAGGACTACATGTGAACATCGGTGACCGGTGTGAGCATTAAGGAAAAGTTTAAGTCATGGGGAAGAAAAATCGGCGTTATGTTCTTGAAACTAAAAATTCGAATTCACCATCCATTCGCACATTGTCTAATAAAGTAAAACGAAGGTTAAATGAGCTCGTGGAAGAGCTATTGAAACGTAAGTCACAAAAATGAATGAAAATGAATGAATAACAATTTTTATTAGCATGAAAATCCTCCCATTTTTACAATCAATAAGATTTAGATTTTTTTGTTGTTGCATGTTGTAACTCCTGAATGAAGTACAGGTTATTGACATCAGATCTCTATTTGCAGTGACTACCACTATCACCGTAGACTGGGATAACTACACGAAAATACATTCAAAATTACAAGAAATAAACGAAATTGAAAAAGGTAATTTGTATGGATATAATACTTAAGTATTCGTAATTCCCCGGCCATTATGAAATTTATTTACATTACTTTATTAACATTCCTTACGTAATAAACAAATTCCATTATCAGATATAAGTTGTTTACTTTGCGATGTCGAATGAAAATACAAGTTTAATTCAAATGATAAAATATGAGTTTACATGGGAACTTCCTCCACTTACAATTATCTTAGAGGGAATTTCGCGTAATGACTTGTAATTTCCATTATGAAGCAATTATAAAAATTTTTACAATAAGTTTCAACACAATCAAAAAAAAAAAATTTCTTTGTAAATTTGAAAAATAAATTTATTTCATTCTAGCGTATCATCTTCCCCTACTGAACCGGGAAAACAATTTCCCTGAATTTCTCAAATGGTTGTCGACAAATGGTGCTACAAACTCGAATGTCGAAATAGCGTTTTTCGAAAAAACAGGGTACGGAGTTAAAGCTAACAAACATATCAAGGTTTGTAAATAATGGAAATTTATTTAGAAATAAAAATTTAAATATTTATTTATTTTTATTTAAGGAAAACGAGTTGTTGATGACGATTCCAAGGCAAGTCATGCTTACCTCGGTAACTGCTCAAGATACTCCATTAGGAAAATTAATAGAAGAAGACCGACTTTTAAAAAACATGTCAAATGTTGCCTTGTCTTTACTTCTACTCAACGAAAGATTAACTGAAAATTCATTTTGGGCTCCCTATATTGGTAGATTTTTACTTTTCGGAATTTTTTTATAAAAAAATTTAAAATTTTGTTAATTTTAGGTACGTTACCTGACATTTTCGACACACCAATGTACTCCAGCTTGGAAGAGTTGCAATACTTAAAAGGAACTTCAGTTTTTGGTTAGAATTGAATAAAATTACAAAATTAGTTTTACAAATAAAATCTTTAATTTATTATATATTATTTTTTAGAAACTGTTATAAAGCAATGCACAAGTATCGCTCGTCAATACGCCTATTTGCACAAGCTCTTACAGACGCAGTCAAAATACGGAACACTAGCCTTATCTAGTCACTTTACGTATGACAGTTATAGGTAAGTTTCTTTTCCTGTTAAAAAAAAAATCTTATCATCGAACTTCACTTTTGAAATTTCTGTCACGTTGGAATTTCCTCTTCGCTCAATGATACGATAAAATTTTTATCATTCAGTTAGTTTTCCTAACTTAAATTAGTTAAAATCTAATAACTAATAACAAAATATAAAAATTAAAATTGTTCAGCCATTTTCGTACATTTGCCCGAATTGCCAGTTGTTGTTCGGTTTGGCCAAACTCGATTGTGGAATTCGTCTCTTCCTTCGTCGCCTCACTTTCCTCTGTTTCCACATGTAAAATAACATCAAGAGAGCGAAAAATAAAATGGCACATCCTCCAATAATGCTACTAATAACTATGGTGTTGGTCGTGCTGACAGACATGGTGGGCGAAGGAGATTGCTTTCTGTCATTCTCGTCGTACAACGTTTCGATGTCGGGTGGCACGTCTAGTGGGTAATCTGCTGTCATGTCTTTGAGCAAAGTCATTACCGGGATTGACTCGGTCTCGCTCGGAGTAGCCATCGAAGTTGATGCAGTCTCTTCGGATGTCGATAGCGTCGCTGAAAACTCAGAAATGGACGTCTCGGTGATGGATGGTAATTGAATTGTGGATGACGCTGTTAGAGGTGATTTTGTGGTTGGTAAAGTGGTGGGTCTCGGAGGTTTCTGGAGCATTTTAGGACGGACGAGTCGACTTCGGATCGTTGCTCGGGCTGGAGTGGCAGTGGTGGATTGAGTGATGGTATTGGGTTGAGATGTCGAGGTTGATGTGGTAGTTGTGGTAGTTGAAGTTGAATTTGGTTGTGTACTTGGTGAGGTGTTTGATTGATTTTTAGTATTTAAATGTGGAGGTATTGAACGTTGAGTGATGTTTAATGGAATTGTAGTGCTTGAATTTGGTATTGGTGTAGTTGACAACGTGGCAGCGTTTGTAGTCGGCATTGTAGTTGATTTTGGTGATGTCGAGGTTAAATATGTGAGAGGAATTGCAGTCAATTTTGGAATTGATTTTGTGGTTTCAGTCGAAGTTGTTGTCGGTAATTGTGTTGTTATTGTTGGATTTACCCACGGGGGATTCGTTTCACGTGCAATATTAGCCTCGATTTTACTATTATTTTGAACGCCAGTACTGACGGAATACAAAATGCTACTCGTATTCGAGAAACCCGTGACTGGTTCAGTCAATAACGTCGCAGTTTTTGAAGTTGCGGTTTGCACACGAACATTGTGATTATTTTTTGTTGTTGCTGACGGCAGTGATAGTGAAAAAGTATTATTTTCCTTATCATTTCCAGCATCTTGAAGCTGATGCCTCCTTTTAGTATACCTTTCATCCTCAGCTGATATTGTGAAACGAACATTAGAACCCAAAAGCGCAACTGCTAATGGTTTTTCCGTATCTTCCTCGCTGAATTCTTCACTCTCCTCACTCGACGTTGTTTTGACCGTACTTGTGTTTTGATATTCAATGTCTTGTTTGTCTAAAACATCAGCATTGTCCGATGAATCGCCAAGAGGCCTATTTATGTAGTTGACCTCACCTGATGTTTGCAAATTGCGGGGAAAATTTGTTTCTGTTTCCATCTCATCTGACTCCTGCAGTTGGACGAAATGAGTTTTTACCACAGACGGAGAAATGCCGTCCAATTCCTTCCAGTCCGATGCACCTGTGGCAAACTGCACGAGCCATGTGAATACTACAAAGAGTTGAACGTTTCCTTTATCCATTTTAAACCTCTCGAGGTAGAGGACCTTGAAGCGACATTGGGAATTCCTAAGAAATAGAAAATAACGACTTGAGGTACACAATAAAACAAATAATCGATAAAATCCCCCGCATTTTTGCCTTGTATGCAAATATCGTGCTGGTTCCCAAGGCATCACACCCTTTCTCACCATAAATTCAGCTGCAGTTTCGCAGGGAAGGACATAGCAACACTTGTAGCTCGTACAAGCACTTTTTCATTTCTTTTTTTCATTTGTTTATATTTTTAATTATGATTCTTCTTATTCTCTCAGTCATTTGCTTGTTAATTACTTTGGGGAAGGCTAATTGTGTGCACTCGAGATGTGACCTCAAAAGTAGGTTTGTTGTATTTATCTTTGTATATTTTATGGCCTTGAGTTACTTGTTGCTAAAAATTAGGGTGCAATTTAATTTTTGTTTTTTTTTTGCTCATCGTATAAACAATTGTTTGAATTAAAAAGAGACCTGCACCTGTGTTGGTGCAACGTGATAAGGAAACGTAATTATTTTATCTTTTACGCGTTTGTAGTAAATAACAAAGGTTTTATTCAAATTTTTTTTAATTGGGTAAATATATGCATAACTTGAATTTGTGTTAGGAGTTTGTGAGTACATTGAACCCAATGTTTGATCTCGGTTTCTTCATTTTCATTTCCTGTTAATAAGTTATCCTTAAATCATTGAGCGATGCCATCAACCTGAGCCGGTGATAGTGATTAAGAAAGGTCCATTGAGTAAACATGAAATTCAAGAAAGTGTAATGAACTGAAATGAAGGGAACGCGAAAACAACAAAGAAAATAAATAAATGGGAAAAGATGTGAATAAAGCTGAAGCATTGAGCCGAAACAAAAAATAATTTGAAATTTTTTTTAAAAAAAGTTTTGTTTACATTTTGCTGTGTTTTATTATATTTGTTTTTAATTTTATATTTTAGATTAAGGTTAAAGAGTTGTTGGTTTTTTGAATTTGTAAATTCAATTTTGTAATTAGTTTATAAGAAATGTTACATTTCCTGTATAAAAAATGAAAAGCAAATAATTGAATACTAATTTCTGCAACGTGACGAAATTGGAATTCAGTAGCAGTAGGTTGAAAAGTGATGTAAGATGTTGAAAATATGCTCCGACCAAAATGTATGAAACGTATTATAAAAATAACCTTGCACTTTAGTTACCTAATCATACAGCAAGCGGATGCGTTACTTTTCAGCGAAGGATGAAAAAGGTCACAAATAGGAATATAAGTGGCATTTTTTTTTTTTTTTGCTCATAAATTTCGTATAAAATGTGTATAAAACATGGGTGAAAGGTGTAGGATAGGGGAAAACCATATCCCAAAAAGATTTTTATTTTGATTTATTTTTATGAATATTTCATGCAGGGACTTTTCGGCTAAATTGGATAATTCCCGAAATAAAAAAGTAATAGAATTTTTAATGATTTTTCCACAAGGAGGATCTAAGGTTTAATCATAATAAATTCCGGAAGTAAACTTTTTCGTGTTATTTGTTTATGTTTTTATCAATAATCAAAGGGGAAATAAAATAAAAACATTTCCCCTTCCCCAAAATCATGTCTAAATTTAATTTTTACAACAAATAGAAATTTCTAGATTTTGAATCATTCAAAACAACCGAAATTCCCCTTAACTTCGCATTAAAACTGCGGATATTAAAAAAAAAAAAAAAAATTTTTTTTAAATTGTTTTAGCAATAAAATAAACTCTTACCTAGCTTTTTCTTAAGTAGCCACTCGTAAAATTGATTTCATTTTGTTCGGTCCATTTTTCTCTTAATTTACGCATAAAAATTCAAAATTGAAAACACTTGTGAATTCAGCTAAACCAAATGCAAACTCAGCAGTGTTCATTTGATCCTCGCACTTGGGTTTATACTGACTTGGCCCTGAGGGAAGGCCATGCGTGCTCACCTCAGTTTTATGACTTAAATGTGCATATAAGCTTGACTGCGAATCCTTATGGCCAATCTCTCGGCGACGATTCGCGCGTCCAAAATAGTCCACCGAAATGTAAAACAATTTATTTGAACTACTTAAATAAAGAACAATGCGTGCGGTTGATTGAAATGGCTTCATTTTAATTTTTTTTTTTTTTTTTTTTTTTTGGAGAGATAAAGATCACGCGAACGTTTGTCTAGTCTTAAGTTCCTATTTTCTGTTTCAGTTTGGGTGGGGTTTGAGGAAGGAAAAGTTGGAAGTGGGAAATGTTTTGCGCTAGTTTCTTGTCATGTGAAATGGATGTTAGAAATTAATAAAACTCGTTTTGAAATTTGCAATTAGAATGCGATTGGATTGCAAATCGTAGAATTTATGTTTGATTTTCCCGACATTCTGTACTTCCTTTGTTCACTTTTTTCCTTTTTAATTTTTACTGTCGTTTCCTGGGTCGTGGGAATTTATAAATTTTTGTTTAGAATATAACATATATTCTATAATTAGTTTTCCAGACAAAAAATCGTTTTTTTGGGTTACGATTTTTATAATTTTCTTTGAAACTCACAAGTCAGCAACGATTTTAGTTCTAATTGATCTCTGAACCAGAACGAAAGGAATTTTTTTGTTGTTGATATAATAAGGTTAGAAAAGACCAAAAGAAAAGTCTTCGTTTGAAAATTTATTTTTTACGAGCGCTAAAAGAATACACCTTTAATTTATCCCCTTTTTTGTTACTTTAATTTGAACCGCTCGCGACAAGTGTCTAATTCGGAAAAAATGTGAAAAAGTGCAGTTTTTATTTTTTTGTACTCCGTAATTAGAAAAGTTAGTTTTAAGAAGGAAGTGCCTATTACTTTAATGAAATGTGTTGGGGGCAATACCGATGATTTACTATCGGTTATGAGCACTTGAGGAACATTTTCCGAAAGAAAATGGGAAGACTTAATTTGAAAAATTATCATGTAAACTTTAAATTGAATTTATTAAATTTATTATTAGATCAATGATTAAAAGAGGCAGAGGAAATTGTTTGAGACATAAAACCGTTGGAAGTGAGTCATGTTAGTTGGATCTTTTGAGGTTATCCCCTGAATTCTGATCCTTCTTTCGGTTTCTGTTCTTATTATCTTGTTGATACTTGCCACGAACTTATCACAGTTGTTGACATTTTGGATGCCTTTCGGTTTTTGTTTCGCTCTTAATTCACGGCGAGATTGGACGTGCTGTCTTTTCTTCAAACTTATCTTTTTCTTAACAGTCGTTTTGTGTATTATTTTTATTTTTTATTTCTTAACTCGAGTATTTTGTTTCAAAATTGTTACAAAATTTGCAATTTACTTGCGACTGAAAAAAAATTGTTTGTGTCGGATAATCTGATGAAAACATCATCAAAAAAAGTGTTTTGTTTACAGTTTTTTTTCTCGATTAAATTGTTTTGCGTTTAGCTGAAAATAGGCCTAAATTGATTTTTTTGGTTTATTCAACTCAGTAAACCACAAAAAAAAAGTTTTTGTTTTGTGTTTATACCTAGAAATTCGTGTTTAGTTTCAATTAACGTCTGGAGAGAAGGAATTGTGCATCAATTAATCTAGAAAAAAAATTATTTCATAATTATTTCAAGGTAAATTTAACCCGGTCCATCCGTTTGGATTTCCCAGGTTTATTCTAGGAATTAATTTCTATTATGTAGCAATAACTTGTTATTATTTTAATATTTATTTGTTTTTAATCTCAATATTTTTATCTTATTCCGCAGATGGTGTGTTTCAGCTGTAATGACACGCCAAAACCATATACCAGCTGCAGATGGCAGCACACAATTATTGGCATTAGTGCCTATGTGGGACATGTGTAATCACACTAATGGCAAGGTACAACATTTCATCACTTCCTATATTCGTTTTAATAGGAATTATGTGACATTTGCCTGATTTTCCTAAACGGGAAAAATGACGAATCAAAAAAATTTTAAAAATGGAGTCAACGAACTTTGAAAATTCGCCATTAATGGATTAAAGTGTATTTTTTCTAATTTATTAGCTGTCGACCGATTATAATATCCAAAAAGATCAATTAGAGAGTTATGCATTCCGTTCCTTCGACGCAGAGGAACAGGTAAACAAGTTTAAACCCGTAATTATGGGCTGTAATAAATATTTATGATAAATTTATTTTTCTTTCGTGTTTAGGTGTTTATCTTTTACGGATCGCGTCCAAACGCGGAATTGTTAGTTCATAACGGATTTGTTTACCCTAATAATCCTTTTGATACTATTCCCGTCCATTTGGGTAAATATTTATATTACAATGTGTTTTAAGGCGATAGGGGACCCAAATGTTGGATTTTTATCCCCATAGGAAACAATGTTAACTTATGGTAATTCCTAAATTACACAGTTAATTCTTGTAGTTTCTAAGCAGACAACTTTAAAAAAAATAAATAAATAAATTTAACTTTTTCCAGTTTTGGTATTAAAAAAATTATAAAAATTTCAAAAACAGAAATACTTCAAATTTTATACTTTATTTATTTAAAAAATCAATAAAAAATTCAACATGGCGGATCCTCCATCGCCTTGAATAAATTATTTATTTCAAAACTGATCTGAAATCAAATACTGCCCGAGGATTTTATGATTACACAGCCCTCCCCTTTTCTTAATTGATTTTAATTACGTTTGATGTTCTCCCCAGTTAATTAGACAAATTTTGACAAGAGTTCATTGCTGTTTACATGTCCAGAATTACGCAAGGCCGACCCATTGTACGAAAGAAAAGCAGATTTGATGGGAAAACTCGGGCTTCCAAAGTAAGTTGGCTCTACAAATGTGAATATGTATTGCAGTTTTATTGTTTAGAGTAAACGGGACCTTAAAGAGCGCCATTGATTATCGATACCATATGAATCCCCGGCTTGTTGTGGTTTCCACAGCACCTGCTATCGGAATGTAATTGATTTGCTCTTCTCTGATTGCGGTCGAAACGCAATTAATTTGGAAGGTTTCAAACAAAGTAGTTAAAGGACGTAATGGAGCAAACGATATTATCAAATAACGCAACGAATTCGTTTATGTTTGTTTAAATCGCGAGTAATTTTTGCGGTGTTTACGGTATTTGATTATTGAATGCAAATCGGGTCTTTTGAACCGTACGGTATTAAATAAGGCTGAGGTGGTGTGTTTGTTGGCTCGACACAATGTCGTTTTTTATTGTCAATTGACCTACTTAGAGCGCCATCGAAACAACCCTAATATCGATTCGTCATTTACATCGTTAAAATAAATTGTCTCAGCCTCGTTTTGAAACGCGGCTTTATTGCATATGTTTTGTCGAGATCCAGACTTGGATCTAAAAAATTCATGGTAATTGGTAGTCATGCAATTTAGGTTGTTTGTAAGTCTCTTCCGTGATAAACAGGTACGGTGATAGGAACTATCTGATTACTCGAATAGGCTTAACTCTAGAATGTCTTTCATTTGAAATTCGAATCTTGGTTTGTACTGGGAAATCTCAAATAAAAGGAAATTAATGAAAATGCATGCAAACGGGGAAAACCGATGGTTTCAGTTGAGTATAAACAAATATTTACTGGAATTTACATTATCATTAGCCGTAGCCAATTGAAATTTCGTGGAAGAGGGTAATTACCTGATTCAATTACCCGTGGTTCAATTATTAGTTTTATAACGTCATGCAGTTGCGAGTTTTGGCCATGCAATGGGTTGGAACTCTTGGGATTTCCCCTCGCTTTGCTGACTTCTTTGCATCTGCTTTACCTTGATGAGAAAATCGCCAAACCAGTGCGAAACTTGTTTTATGAAGTTCAAGACGTGTACTTTCTATTTATTAAATTAATTAAATTAATTCAGGACGTTTGCTACTCGCAAGTGCATTCTCTATTATTTTCCCTTTTAAATCCCTTTTAAATCTACAAAATATCTACAAAACTTTGGCTGCTTTGCAGTTTTTTAAAGTTTTTCTACAGATTTTCTTCAAATTCTGTAGAAAATCTGTAAATATTAATTTTTTCTAAATTAAACTACAGAAAATCTGTAAATTTTGAAGTAAAACTGTAGAAAATCTGTAAATTTTGAAGTAAAACTGTAGAAAATCTGTAAA
>JAQIXT010000485.1:0-33460 GCA_034700445.1 Stenotaenia linearis
CTTGTCTTATATTATTTATTCTCTTATTTTTAAGGATAATTTTTCAGTTTTGGAATAAATTAGTCGCTAAGCTTTTTAAAAAAAAAATTATACTGCTTATTTAAAAATTTGTAGTGAGGGAAAGCGACCAGGACGATTAAAGGGAGCCGCGTTTATTCGAATGCTCTGTTTTATAAGAAAATTATGAATTTTAAGCTACATTTTTTTTTTAAATTTTTTTTTTGGAAGAAAGATGTGCACTTTCAACTATTTTATTTAAAAAATTATAATATTTTTGACATTTTCTGAACAAATTAAGAAAATACACATTTTTAGCTATTTATTTATCACGCATTTTCACCTATTTTCAAACACAAATTAGTCTATTTACACTTTTGAATAGCTTTACTGAACTCCTTTTTATATTAAGGAGTTGGATCAATGACCTGGAGTCCACTCGCTTGTGGTTTATTCAGTGGGAAGTGCGAAGAATTTGCGCCTCTTATATCGAAAACCTCATTGAAGGTAACAAATAAATTGTAAATAAATTAAAACTCAAAAAATATATATCTAGAGTTACACTTGGCTCAAAGACAAGCTTCAAAATGATGGAAGCAAAAAGCAACAGAATAAACTCCGAGATGTGGCACTTCTGGCAGAGAAAATTGGCTGCACTGTAACTCAACTGACTATAGGTTTCTTTTTTTTTCATTGATGATTTTAAATTTATTTAGAAATTTTTTTAAAAATTTTTTTATTTTTAAGCTTGGTCATTGAAAAATGAAAATGTTCAGTGTGTACTAATGGGCGCCTCGTCTGTAGATCAGTTGTTGGAGAACTTTCAAGCCTTACAGGTAATAAAAATTAATTATTCATGCAAATTTTGACTAACAAATTGGTTTTCCAAACATGTTTTGATAGATTCTTCCCAAATTGACACCACAATTCATGAATGAAATCGACCGAGTTCTGAATAACAAGCCCATTCGGCAACCATTTGTTCAGCTGAGATGACTAAAAACGTTAATGACGGCTCCCGACTTACGCAACACCGACATGAGTTTAGAATCAAATGCACGATTACTTTTGAATCACAGTAATTCAACTCCAGCAAACATTTTTCCTAAGGAAGAAATTTAACAATAATGTTTAATTTCTATTTACAAAAATTATCAGTAGTTAAACGGACAAAATTGTCGTCGTTTCTTGAGAAATGAGAAAATATTTTGAGACTTTGCTCACAAAGTTCGCTCTTTTAATAATAATATTGCGCTATTACATTAATTTGATTTCTTAAAAATCACAATTTTGCGTTTCTTTTCCAATCTTCTTAACTATTTCAATGAATTTTTAAAATTCGTTTTTTTTTATTTTGAAAATTATTTTGTTAAATGGAATTTTCTATATTAAAATATAAGCTTTACAATTAAGCTTACTTCTCAGCAACAAATAAGCTACATGGGGATGCCCATTTTGACATTTCATGACCAATTAAAGTAAAGTGTATAAGTAAAATAATGAAAAATATTTTTCTGACTTTATCTTTAATTGGATGAATTTTGAATGAATTAAATGATTTATTTTATTTCGCATTTAGCAATAAAATGATCCCACTGTTCTGCTATTGCAGGCACAAAATTGTTATAAATTGATGCATTTTATTTACATTTGTTTAAAATCTTCAATAAAAGTTGAAAATTTATCAATGTTTATACCATTTATTTTTAACTGATCTCTTAATTTAATACCGATAAAAGAAATTTTAGTTCCTCCAAAGTGTGAGACTTCCAGTTGAAAAGCTGTGATTAATTTGTAACAGCCGATAGTAGTAGCTTCCACTTGAAAGTATACGTTGAAAGACTCCTGATTGCGAAGAAAGAATGGTCACTATGACAACAACAATACTCTCAAATTAAGGACTTTAAGATAAGTAAACAAAATAAATTATATAGCAAGTAATTACATAGATTGGTCTGTACTTAGCCAATTTAATTTCTATTGCATTTTTCAAGAGAAAAAAAAAATAATGACAAATCAACAGTTAGGAAAAGTTTTATAAAGATTAATAGAAAAATAAGAAAAGAAAAAAATATAAACATAAAGGTATAAGATATAAACATATCCGGATTCTCGACTTATTACTCCCAAGTGTCATACTGATGAAACGAACTCGTGAGTCAGTTTGCAACGCAGCCGAACACGCTGACATCACCAGATTTGACCAATGGGAAGCAATTACCCAATCGCGCACAGCAATTGATGTTCAACTTGTGAGCGTTTTGAACCTCATTTGCAGTTTGTATTTCTAAGCAGACGACATTTCGATAGTGAGGTGTGAACGTGTTAACACAATTGCGGTCTGAACCCAATAACAATGATCGAGGTGCCTCTCTTGTTCTCTACTGATCTGGATTAACTACTTTTCCTATAGTTCTTTTATTTTCAGAACAAGCCTACAAACACTTTCTCCATACAACTTTTAATTGGTGAGTAAATTTTTATAATTTTTATTTTAGTCATTATTATTTATTGCATAAAAGTATTGAAATAATTTCAATAAATGTAATTTTATTAAAGCGTTCAAGCATCAATTTTTCGGATGCCACATTTTAATTTAAAAAATAATTCGAAAATTAAATTGAGGCTACACAAGTAGCAAATATTCAAATCTGGAAAGAAATCGTATTATCGAATTCTAATTTATCGTTTTTATGATAATTTCTATCGCGTGTTTTTGTAGAAGTTAATTACGTAACCACATTCAGTTGTTGTTGTAACAGCCTAGGATGTGGCATAAATAAATCATTTTGAACCACGTGATGATACTTTTCAATCAATTGCACAAGTCTTGTAATGTTTTTATAACACTTTTATGTAGCTTTTCTTCTCAGTCAAATTGATGTATTCACGTGTCAAATAAAATCAAAGTGATTTGAGAAATTAATTTTAAAAAACGTGAGCCACTTCAAGTGCAAGTGAATGCCATTAATCAAAGCCAATTATTAGAATAATTTACATATATTATAATTTATGATTTTCAAAAAGAAAACTGGAATAAACGTTCTGGAAAAACCAGTTAAACTATTATTTTTGTTGAAACTGGTTACTTATTTATTTTAGAAAATGTATTGCTAAATTATTTTGCGTTGTTTTACTGAATGTTTCAGTTTGAAAATATTTTTTTGCTTCCAAAGCCATACAAAGTGGTTGCATTTCATCATTTCATTGACACATGTTACATTATTGCCAACAGCAAGAAGCAGCCTTCTACACAGAAAACATCAATTTTTATGATCGGATTAAAATCAATAAAGTAAAGTGTTGGACGTTGCGTAAATATAACATTACGTATTAAAAGGTTAGAATTTGCCCTAAATTTGCTAAAGTGTTTGGTTTTAATTTCGTTTGGTCTTTCAGTTGTTCAATGAAGAGACAGGTGTTGTTTTTATTACTTTTATGTTTTTCTGCTGACATTTTGGGACTACGACATCCGGAAGAGGATTCGGATGAATGGCCGTATCGTTTAGTTGCCAATTTCACCGGTGACGTTATTCTGGGAGCGCTTTTTCCAATTCACGAGCAAAGTACAAATTTTTCAGGATGTGGTCGAATTCAGGTGCTAAATTTTTTTTTATTCAAATATTAATTGCGCTTCTGACCTTAACACTGAAATAAAAATCATGTTGCTGTAGTATTTTTATTATTAGTGAATATTTTTTTTGTTTTTGTTTTTGTTTTTGTTATTGTTTTTATTTTTTCTCTGATGACTCATGGGTAAAATTTTGATTGTTGAATTGCAACGCATTATGGGAGTTACCGTAATACTACGGCGGCCATTTGTTTACGATTTCGCGACTTTGTTAAACTGCTTTTAACGAAAGACTTTAAAGAGAAGAGGTAAGCAAATAAAATTGATTCAGAGTAAACAAAAGTAACACTATCTCGTGCTACTAAATGCTCAGATAGATAGTGCAATTTTGTTATAGATAAGTTAAAAACCTTTTAATAACTTCATATCTGCAAACAAGTGGAGTTTTTCTCTAGGGTAATGGTGATAACTACATCCACGATCTCGGAAGGTTCATTTGTCTATCTTGTGACTTTTGTGAACATTTTATTTTGAGGCCGTAAAACTAGATTTAATGTCTCACATTTCAGCAAACATTCTTTGAAAACATTATTTTGGCACAAAATAATGTTTTCAAAGACTTTTAAAGTTCTGATCAAACTACAGTAATAAACCCAATGAGATGCGTGACATTTGCGATTTCATCTGTCGATTTACTAATTGAAAATCGAAATTACATTTATCAACACAATTTAACACAAATTAACATTAGCATCAAATTAACTAATTAACAGAGAAAATCAAATTGGCTTGATGATTGCTATGATATGACCAATTAGTATTAATACTATTCTCACTTTGCGAATGAACTTAATTTATTTTATAGAAGGAAGATGGAATTCAACCTCTCGAAGCGATGCTGTATACAGTTCAGAAAATTAATGATGATGGGCTTCTTCCTGGCTTTACATTAGGTGTCGTTGCCTTGGACAGTTGTGATAATGTCATTCACGCGCTGGAACAAAGTCTTGATTTCATCAAAGGTAAGAATTCACTTTTATTTTTTTTCGTAAAGTTTGTGATATGTTTTAAAATTTTATTTCAAAATTGTCATAAATCCATTTCTTAAGTTTCTAATGACTCAGACCAGCTTGCAGTAGTTAATTATAGCCTACAGGGATACAACATTTTCATTTCTGATCAACTCAATGTAAACAAATAACATGAGGGTTAGTTAATATTATATATTCACAGCGTAAGACTGTTATTTCATAAATTAAAAATAATGAATTAATTAATATTTTTGAGTTAAATTTACATTGAAAGATGTGCAATTTTGACCTTGTAACGTCAGATTGTAACGTTATACTTTTTACTGTGAAGAATGTTAAATATCATAAACATTTCACATAAAAAAGTTGCTATTTTGCTATTAAAACAATCGCCTCACTTGAGTAATAGCCCGCTCTCAAATCATCGCTGCAGCGTTTACTCGATGATGGTGGCGTGACAATCTTTAAAAAAAAAGAAGAAAACTTAGAAAACATTTTTTCCAAAAAGGTTAAAAGTTCCAAAAACAATAAAATATCTAAGCAGTTGACGTTTCAAAAAACACTTTTTGTTACTTTTTTTATTGCTGTACCGTTTTATGTGCAAAACTATTTCCAAGCAATAGAATTTTATTCTATCCCGTCCTATCAGCATTAACGCCACAAGGAACACGAAAATATCAACTCTTAGGAAATCAATTTGAATCCAGTGTAATTTAGAAACCAGTATATTTGAATATCTTCCACCATTTGGTTAACTTTATAGCATTATTATGACTTTATAATAAACTGCACAGCTAAATGCATCAGAAACAGTTACATATAAGATCTGGTGATTTCTGTCTCAAGAGAGATTCCTGGTGAATTGTAAACATCAGTTTACGTAACCACGAATGTTAGGAATTTCGAATGTTATTCTCAAACAGTATTTACATCTTTGCTTGCACAACTGTAGGACAATTATTGTTCACTTTAGTATTATCTTCTTAAATAAATTTTTTAATTTGAAAATTTGAATATTTAATATTATACCTTTAATTACAATTTTCAAATTTCAAATTAAAAATTGTTAATTGTTACTTATTAAGAAATAAAATTTGCTGCCCCTTTAAAGCCTACATTAGACTTTGGTGACTTCACTGCATGACCTATTAACATACAATTGTTGTGCCAATCTGTAAGTTTTGTTATTGCGCATTCAAGAATTAATTATAAGAATTAATTTCATGAGTGCTGTTTGTTATTTAGCGATTAATTCATTCTATATATAAATAGAATGTTATTTTAATACGATACATAAATGTTGACCTAGGTATAGATTAGCAACCAGATTGTTTGAACTTGAGTTTTACAATATTTACTTTCCTGAGGTTAAATATGTTCCTAAGCAACATCTAATCCCGCACAGAAAAGTTTAGAGTAGAAAATTACATAACAAACAAATGGGCAACAAACAGCAAGTTATTGTTTTTATATTTTGCACTTCAGGATTTATTGCCAGGCTGAACGAACATCACGAGCAGCAGTTTATGTGTCATGATGGCCTGCCTCCTAAATATCGCGGTGGTGAATTCGATAGAATTGTTGGAGTGGTTGGAGCGCAATCAAGTGCAGTCTCTCTTCAAGTGGCCAATTTGCTCCGTCTTTTCAAAGTCCCTCAGGTATCACTTAGCCTGCTTTTTGGAAAAAGATACGTTATCATTCTAAAAAGTGTTGACATCACTGCTTATTACTGAGTAAAAATATGTTTTACTATGTTTTTAATAATTCCAGATAAGTTATTTGTCTACAAGTACAACCTTGAGTAAAAGAGAAGCGTTTGAATATTTTTTTCGGACTGTTCCATCAGACATTAATCAAGCGCATTGCATTATGGCTCTTTTAGGGTAGGTCTGTTTTATTCTTATTGAGTTAACCAGTTAGTGATTTTATTTGGTTTTGGTAATTGCATTTGGATTTGTTAATTGTCAATGTGTTAAAGTAAAAATAACAACAACAAAATAGAGGAAAAAAAGTTTTTTGATAATTTTGTTTGTTTTGCTGCATTTAATTGAGATTTATGGGTAGCACGCTGTTAATTAGAAAATGCAATCTGTGTGGATTTAAAACAAAAGTTGGAATGCCATTTGATTTTAATGTTGAAAGTTAATGATGGGTTCATCTACATGTGACAGTAATTAAATAATGAAACGGATGTTACAGGATAAAAATACATTCCGCGTTTAGAATTCACAGAAATATTTTAGAAATTTATGGTATTCACATAGTTGAACTGGAAAACTTTTTTAATATCACATATGGTAATGTGAATTTCATAACTTACAGTAATAAGCAAAATGATAGTTATTCATATCAGTGTTGTCTTTTAATTACATTATTATTGCAATAATTCACATGTACAATTGGAATTTGCATTGTAAATTGCCTTTAGGATGATATTGTTGTCAATCAACTACTTTAATACCGAGGTTCACAGCACTTTAATGTGTTCGGCACAGTCACGCACATGTATTTTGAGACTTCTAATGTAGAGAAATTGTATCATTCCCAGGGCTTTCAACTGGACTTACGTGTCATTAGTTTACGCAAGCACAGAATACGGCAATAATGGATTTGAAGAGCTCCAAAGACTTGCACCAAAATATAACGTGTGTTTCGCTTTTCCACAAAGAATTCATGTAGATCAAGCAACTAATGACGATTACGATGATGTAATTCGGAATCTTAAAGTGAAAACCAATGTTAGAGGTATTTCATCTAATTTCCTAAGTTGAAGTTGAATGAAAATGAAAGAGAAATTAATTTTTTTTGCAGTGGTTGTTGTTTTTACTGACAAAAGAACGGCAAATAATTTAATGTCTGCTGCTCAGCGGCTGGATGTAGTTGGACGTTTTGTTTGGATTGGCACTGACGGGTGGAGTGGGAGAGCATCTGCTACACTTGGCGTCGAAAGAGTTATAGAAGGAGCTATAACCGTTCAACCAATGACTGGCCGAATCAGTGGTTTTGATGAATATTTTACAAGTTTAACCTTGAGTAATAACACTCATAATCCATGGTATGAGTATTAAATGTTGGCATGCATGTTTTTAGGGTTTTGAAATTGCTTTGGCTTTGTTGTAGTTTGAATTTATGTTTAGCTTTGGGCTTAATGAAATTTGTCTCCTTAATGGTTGAGTTTTAATATTAGCTCTGAAAAGTGAAAACTTTGCTCTTTAAAGATGGCTTATTTAACAATATTTTCATTTGGATTTATTTCTATTAAGATTCTCGATAGAATTAATTGTGTTGCTATTTTATTAATATTTACTACTCTATTCCGTGCCAAACATTGCAATACAGGAAAGCAAATTCTTTTTCCTGTGAGGGATCCCACTACAAAATAAATTAGCGTATTTAATTTATTTTGTAGTTGGGTTTCTGTTTCTTATTGAATAATTATTAATGTTAATAAATTGCCTACAGGTTTGGTGAATATTATGAAGACTACTTTCAGTGTAAACTGCAATCAGTTCCTGTAAATCCATTTAACGAATTTTATCCATCTTGCGGTTCAGAGTCGTATGAAATAACAGAGGCTAACGGTTACCAACAGCAGTGGTATTTGCATTTTATTAGAGATGCCGTGTATGCGTTTGCATACGCTTTGCGAAACATGCATGCAAACCTTTGTAAAGGGGTGAGTGGATTATGCCGGGCTTTAGAAGACCGTATTGAAAAACACGATTTAAAATTGTATCTGCAAAATGTGACGTTTAATGGTGAGTTTGTTGACCATGAAAGGAAACTTGATGTCCGGTTTAAAAAGCTGCTTTTTTAAGATGAAAGGGGCATTCCATTTCGATTTTTCAATGGAGACGCCTTGCCGAGATACAGTATATACAATTACCAGCGGATGGCTGATGATAGTTTTCGGTGGATTGCAGTTGGAAATTACTCACGTACGTCTTATTTTTTCTGATTCCTCTCGAAATTATAGATCTAAGTAGCTTTGCTGCAAAACATGTTTTCGAAGTTTCATTGAACTTCTTCGATATTATTATGAGTGTTTATTCTGATAAATTTAACTCGTTGATAGAATGCATGATTATATAATAGAAATTTCATTAGACTGTTAAAAAAATTAAGGAATTACCATATTCGGAGAGGAAATAATTGAATACTTTAGTTGTTTATTAAGTTACCATGTGTCGTATCGTAATTTCTTGTTGTTCTTTATTACTGACAATATGTATTATAATAATAATAATTATTATTATTATTGCAGTAAGTGAAGATGCACAACCACAGTTAGAGATCAACACAACTGCACTAAAATTCGTTGAATTAGAACCCCAATTTCCAGCTTCATTCTGTAGCAAACCATGTCTTCCTGGACAAGCCAAAATGCAACAAGAAGGCGATCAGTGTTGTTGGATTTGCACAAATTGCTCTAATTATCAGTACCTTGAAGATGACTTTCATTGCCAGGATTGTCCTTTGGGAACATTACCATCAAAGATCAAAGACAGTTGCATTGCAATACCAGTGTCTCATCTCGATTACAAAAACCCTTGGTCAATTGGAACAATAGCCATCGCGGGCATTGGTATAATCTTTACAGTAGCAGTTGGTTTTATTTTCTGGACCTATGCAGACACACCAATCATAAAAGCAGCGGGAAGAGAACTCAATTACATTCTGCTATTGGGAACTTTTCTCTCCTTTCTAACTCCCTTTTTTATAGTAGCCAAACCATCGCCATTGTCATGCGGAGTAGCCAGATTTTTAATTGGATTTTGCTATACTTTATGCTATGCAGCTATTGTTACTAAAACAAATAGAATTGCAAGAATTTTCAACCCGAACAACCCAAATCCACAAAGGGCTCGATATATAAGCCCAAAATCTCAACTGGTCATTACCTGTTTGCTAACTAGTCTCGAAGTTGGCATTAATGTTGTCTGGCTATTACACAGACCGGCGATTGTAATTACTATTCATCCGACACCCGAAGACAATATCGCCATATGTGCTGGTGCGGACGATGCTTCGTACCTGGTTGGTCTCGTTTATCCTCTTATTTTAGTCGGGATTTGTACAGTGTTTGCATTTAAAACGCGGAAATGCCCCGACGGATTTAACGAAGCACGGTTTATCGCTTTCACAAATTACACAACTTGCATCGTATGGTTAGCCTTTGTACCAGTCTTCTTTGCAAGTTCAAGCACTGTTCAAAGGTCCCTTACAATTTCATTAGCATTAAGTCTTTCCGGTTTTGTTTTGCTTGGGTGTCTGTTTCTACCAAAATTGTACATCGTATTACTGAAACCGGAGAAAAATACAAAAGAAGGCGTTATGTCACAGTGTCGAACAACGTTTGTGCCATCTTCATCAATCAAGCAATCACAACCACCTTCAGGAAAGGAATTTCTCAATGGCAGTAAGAAAAATTTAAAAACAAAACAAAACTTTTTTTAAAGGACGATGGGGAGCGGAAGGGGTTAATGGAATTATGTAAATAGAGTAGATTTATTATTGCAATTCCTTCTTTTATTAACGAGTCGTTAAAAGTGACAAAGAGCAGATTTTATGTTCGCGATTGAGTATAATTAGGTCAGTGACATAAAATTGATTGAATTGAAAAGAACTAATAAAACAAGAGAGAGACAGTGATTTTAAGACCCTCTAATCGACTTTGCGTTGCAGTTTCATTAGAAAGTCATGATAAATTAAGACGTTACATTGCAATTAAGAAGTTGAGCAGGGGGTCATAAAGATTACGCTGCAGCGAAATAATTAATATCAGTCACTGAGTAAATAATCCTTTAAAGCAGTAACTTTTATTTAATTAACAGATGTCAAGTCAAATGCACCCCACTTGAAGAATACTCATCACTTTAAGAGGTCTAATACTGAGCAAGATGAAAAAAACTTTCTAGATTTATTGTCAACTGGTAATGTGAAAAATGTCAGGATTCATGAAACTACCTCTAAACTTTCAACGAATGAAACATCATCTAGAAACAGAAGTACACACAGTTTGTGAAAAGCAGTGCGCTACGTATATCCTATACAATTTTATTATGTTAGTTTAAGCAGAAGAAAACTATTTACTTCTGGTTTAAGTTTGATTGTTGTAATGTTTGTGATGTTGTTAAGGTACTTGTAAAGTATAACTTTATTTTACTGTAGAATGATGATTTTATTCTACGTGGATACATTTGTATTTAATTTGTAAAATAAGGATAAATATAAATATTGATCTCTGTGACATTAAGGAATAATAAACAGTTTTGACCGAAGGCTCAGACTTTAGGCAATTGACTTTATGATTTCTGAATAGGCTATGTCGCTATTGTTGGTGTTATAATAATTATTTGTAATGAAAAAAATGTTTTATTCAATTATTGTTGCCTGGCAGAAATAAACATGTTTTTACTGTTTTTCTTTACATAAAATTCTGCGTAACTTTGACTGATTTGACAACAACCTATCAATCGTCTAAATACTTTGATGTTTATTTTAGATTTAAAAATCACAAAACTTTTCGTGAGGTGCATTATAGAACAATTAAACAGCTGTAACTGGATTAGATCAAACAATAACAATGATCTTATTTGTTATGGGTTACATTAGTGCTATTGGATATTATTTTTACGATATCGACGTTTATATAGTTGTAAGTAATGGTATAGTATATTTTTTACTTTGTAATTATCAAAATGACATTCAGCAATAATTACTTCATTAACATTGACAAGAATTGATAACTGGTAATCAATTCTTGATATTGACAATTACCCATTCTTGTTTGGAAAGAAGTTTACTTAATTTTTAAAGGATCACATCTCTTCAATTTGAGGGCTTGAGGAAGTAAATGGACTGGAGATCGCTTCAAAATAGATGCAATGGGTGATTTCTTTTGCTTGCCAATAAGCCAATAAGTACTCATGATTCCTTTGCCCTACAACAAACTTAATGTAAATATTAAACGAATTAAATAGCAATAAGAGAGTTTAACCTTTACTTCCATTTTTCCTCTGTATCTAACTTCGAATCCACCAATTATATCAATCGCAGCTTTAAAATTTTCACTCACGTGGATTTTACCAGCTGAAATTCGAACATCATTATAAAATAAAACTAAATCTAAAACAAGTTTTATTTTACCTTCTCCAATAGACTCCATTCGAGATGCTGTGTTAACTGTATCACCAAACAAGCAGTATCTTGGCATTGTAGTTCCAACTACCCCAGCAACTACAGGTCCTAGCATTTAAAAATCATTGTTTTATGACATATATTTTTTTAAAATGTTTTTAACAATAAACCTGAATGCAAGCCAATTCTTATGCGAATTTTTCTTTCAGGAATATGTGGAATAAAAAATTTATCAATTCCTTTTAATAAATCTAAACTCATGGATGCAATTTCTGCTGAATGTTGATAGCCTTAAAAGAAAATAATAAATGTCGAGCCGGGCAGTGAACCAGGCAGTTTCGCTTTCCGGTACTCACCATTCCTTTGCGGCACACCACTAGCTACCATGTATGCATCTCCGATTGTTTCAACCTTATAAACATCATACTTTTCTAAGTACGAATCGAAGAGTTTGTACAATTCGTTGAGAAGTTCGATTACCTATAACGCATGGAAACAGTATTTTGGATTATATTCTTTAAAAAATTCAGAATTTCCAATGAAAGTGCTATATATATATATATTTTGGTTCATTGTGAGTACTGTTTTTCTTTTTTCTTTTAATTTTTGTATTTTTTCATGTAAGATCTGGATGTAATTTGATGAGTGTACTACCTCCATGGGAGAACTTGAAGCTGATATTTCAGTGAAACCAACAATATCGCTGAAAAAAATTGTAACCGATTCAAAACTTTCTGCCATTACCTTGATTTAAGGAAAAATAGTTTTAGATAAATATTATTAAGTTTTATCTAATTATAATTTAAAATACCGATTGTCGGGCTTTCAGTTGCTCAGCGACCACCCGTGGTAACATGTTGCTAAGTAGACGGTTACTTTTGTTTTTTTCCAAATTTAATTCTTGCGTTTTGACCAACAGTGTGCTTGCGAAAATCTATTAAAACGAAGTTTAATGCCACCGAAGAAATGTTACTGAAAGAAAGCCAACCTGAATGGTCCTTGACAGGCGAAGTGACATCACAATGATTATTGGCGACACAGCCAAAGCGAAAATTAAAAAAAATATTCCAAATGCTTGCTTATGATCAGCTGATGTGATCTCGTCGTCTACTTGGTTGGTAATGGCATTTCTCAATACCACCTTGAAATATTTAGTTTAAAGTGTGTATTCTTAATCTAAATGCTAAATCATTATACTTTACTTGTAATGTTTGAAGTCTGATGATGAATTCGTTCATAATATCAATATACGAAATTGCGTAAGTTGTATTTGGCGCAATTTCGTTTCCCTCAAAAATTCTGTTTTTGAATTTTAAGACATTTCGTTTCAAATTGGCATCTAAAATTGATTGCACGAAATCCAAATGACTTTTGTTAACAAGATACAAAATCCATTTTAAGCAGTCATTGCCCAAAGCATCTTGTTGCAGGAAATGAAATAAAAGAGCACGGTCCAATCGACCAAATGCAAAATATCGCTGCCCGTAGAGTGAAGATATGCTGAAATTTTCCACCGCTATTATTGTATATTTGTAGGCCAGAAGATATCTACATTTTGAAATCCTATATTTGTGGCAATTTATTTTACTTTAATTTTCATACCTCCAAATTGAACTGCGATCAGATTCATTGATTCCCTTCGTCATGTGATGCAGAAATGCTGCTATTGTGGTGTCATAAAAAGCAAGCTGGTTTGTATTTTCGGACTTCATAAAAGTTATGTTTTTGCGAAATTCTGTAAGTTCTTCGGTAAAAGTCGATTTTGTTCGGAAACGTTTATCTATGTTCGTTAATTCAGGCCAGTTGTGCAATGTAGATAGAAGCAAGTCTGTTTTTTTAAACGCTGAGGAAACATTTGTTCTGTAAAAGATTGTAATTTAATATTATAATAACACTGAAAAAGTTAACAAAAATAAACGCATATGACAAACAAAATAAGAATACGCGCCGAGGTTTAGCTGTTTCAATCATCGAATACGATATGATCGCTCTTTCTTGTTGAAGACAACTGGCTAAGCGTTCCACGTCTCTTGTTTGAGCCACCTTTTTATAAATAAAATACACTATTTCACTAATAATTTATTTTTAATATAACGAGCTCTATACTTTCAGAAGTTTAAGTTATAAAAAGGTATACTTAAGTGATTTAAAATTACTACTTTTTAAAAAAAATATTTTTGGTTAAAGCTATAAAACAAGGTATGGGTGTATGTGTAAGGTATAAATGAAATTTGAATAAAAGGTACTATACTAATTTTAATGAAAATATCTTTTTAACACTGCTAAAAATAACTTATGGTCACTTTGGTGATCAATGCTATAAGAAAGTTATTTTTTCATCTCTCTGAGTAGGAGAGGAGGGGAAAACAGATTATCATGAATAATTAATTGACCTGGTAGCTTCTTTTGAAATTCTGGAAGCAATTGTACTGATGTTCCGTTTCGAAACACCATCACTAGCTTGCAGATGATCAAAAACACTGTTTAGCGGGATGCTCAGAGGTACCATTTAACTTTGATCAAGAATGGATGATATGCTTTGATGTTGACTTACAGTATATACTCCATTTTTTATGAATGCTTGTAAACACGATTCAAATAATAGACTTTACTCGAAATTGATTACAGATTGATGTAATAAAATTTCTACACTCTTTTGCGTGTTTCGTATAGTACATTTATTTGTAGCAGTGTTGTCTAAAACAACTCTTGTATTCTTTTTTGTGATTCATAAATCATAAACTTAGCATAAACTAAATGAGGCCTACCTGATTTCCAATTACATGCATTTCTTGTTTGTAGTTTACAAGGCCGATTAAAACAATCGTAAGAAGACCCAACAAGTTGACAATTGGTATCAAAGGCAAAATAATCATTTGTGCAAAATGAGACTTTTTGCCTTTGGCAGTGACTGGATCAAATGGGCAACATACAACATTCTAAAAAACAATTTCAGTGTTTTATAACCGAAAAATAAAATTGTTTAAAAAGTTATCTTACCTTTAAAGCAATAGCATTTTGCTCACTAACAGTTTCAGAATCAGTTGTTGCAATTTGTTTGATGTTCTCGCGTAGCATGTCTTGTAGATAATTTTAAGTAATTTGAGAGTCGTGGATGTTTGAAGATAATGAAATCGTTTAAGAAAAAGTAAGTGCCTGGAGTGGTTGACTGTCTGCCTGAAATTGAAGCTAGCAAGAAGCGTATGACAAGACTAAGAAGTTTAGAGGCTGCATTTTAATTAACAAACTGTCTCGATTCTCGCCGACGTAATACATCAATATTGAAAATAAGAATTTGTTTTTCAAAAAATATGAGATTACTCATCAACATTAATATCTTATTTACCATAGTAACCAAATTTATTTTGACTTTTAGTTGCAGTTGTCATGTGATCACGAAACCAATTCAATTAGAGAATGAAAAACAATAATCTTATTGGATTTGATGTATCAAATGTACTATTTCAACTCTTTTAGTCTAGATAATAATTAGAAAATTGATTTTGGAATGAACTATAATGCACAATAATCTTCTATTTAATTTAATATTGTTTTGCTACTTTTATTCATTCTATGATAAGAGAAGGAGGAAAATTTAGAGAGTTTCAACGATTGTATTAAAAAAAACGACAGTTTTGAAGATTGAATGCATTTCTAATTTCTTTTTTTTTTTAAAAAGAAGTGATTTTAGCAAATGTCTCAGATCAAGAGACAGAGCCGGAAGACTAATGGCCCAGAAGGGCAAACACAATTTTTTCGAAAACATTTTAAAAACTTTCGAAAAACATTTTTAAAAATTTCGAAAAACAATTTAAAAATTTTCGAAAAAAAAAAATTTTTGTAAGAAAAAGAATTACATAAAAAAAATCCCTCAAAAAAATTTATTTTAAAAAAATGCCACCAAAAATTTATTTTATAATAAAATGCTTTAAAAAAAATTCGGAATAAAAATTTCCACTAAAATTCTTTTATGAAAAAAAATTTTCTAAAAAAAAATTCCAAAAACAATTTCAGAATAAAATTTCAAAAAATTTTTCTCATAAAATTTTTCCTCCAGAACAAACTTTATTTTCCTGTTTTTTTTCCTATTTCAAAATTATTTTTAGACTAATTTATTGATGCCCTATAAATTTGTAATTGGCTTTTTTCAGAATTACTGTATCAAATGATCTTGAACATAATGGTGAAATTGGAGGCAAGAATTTGATAGCCCTTAATTTCCTATACACTCCCATCATACCAAGAATAGATAATTATCTATTCTTGATCACAATTGACCTATTAAGCACCGTTTGGGGAAACATTGCTAATCAAAAGACTATTTGGACACCCTGGTCAAAAGACTATTTGGACACCCTGGTCAAAAGACTATTTGGACACTCTGGTCAAAAGACTATTTGGATACCTGGTCAAAAGATTATTTGGATACCTGGTGTTGAAATAGGGTAAGGCCACAGGAAAATAAAATTTGTTCTGGAGGAATAATTTTGTGAGAAAAACTTTTTTGAAATTTTATTCTGAAATTGTTTTTGGAATTTTTTTTAGAAATTTTTTTTCATATAAGAATTTTAGGGGAAATTTTTATTCAGCAATTTTTTAAAAGAATTTTAAAAAAAAATAAATCTTTGGTGGCATTTTTTTTTAAATAAATTTTTTTGAGGATTTTTTTTTTACATAATTTTTTTTATTACAAAAATTTTTTTTTATCGAAATTTTTTAAAATTTTTTCGAAAAAATTGTGTTTGCCACTTCTGGGTCATCATAATAACTATTTTAGGAAACGCTTCGCGCGAATAGAAAAAATCGCAATTTAACTCCACACTATTATTTCATTATATAACCTTTTTTTGCAAAATCTACATTCCTTAAATAGAAAGTCTTATCATTTGCGGCTGGAATAATAGGCTTCAAAAGTTTCAATTTTCTCTTAAGCGAAATGAAAAGAAAATATTGAAACTTTCTGATTTTGCAGATAAGCAATGCAATATTACCATAAGAAGTGTTTAAAAAAAATTCTTAGCGCATTATTGTAATTATATAAGCCTACCGCTGTGCTTATAATTTTTCTTACCAGAAATTGGTTTATGACCTACAAAGGTCCCTGATATTTCCCTTTCATGGCAATTGCCTTTGGCTGGCAGCTATATACTCGCGGACCGGCATCACTTTTAGAAACACTGGGCTTTGAAAGCTCAAGATTTATTCTATGGGCATTCTGTAGTGCACCGCGCACAAAAGTTAAACGTGCTAACTTCTTCTTTTGAGTCAACCTCTTTACAGATTTTCCTTGTCTTTTTTTCAAACATTCGAAATTTTAATAAACCATATTATTGATAACTTTTTAAATTTTGTGCAACACATTTGAAAATTGCAATTATTTGTTATCCTGCACAATTTGGAAGCCTTCAAAGACTACCGATTGTAATAACAATCGATAGTTTATAGGAAGCCTTAGATACGTGCCTAGTTATTTAGTTGCACCGCACGTGGACAGTTGAGAAAACAAAACTTCCAATAACTCATAAATTCCATGAAACTTGTAAGTAATAAGCCATAAGGTTTGTTTCTTCTCTACTGCATTGCATTTTTTTTAAATTTATGTTTTGATTAATCATTTACTTCCAGGGATAACCAACGAAACAAGAGACCAGAATAAAAAGATGGAAAGCCAGACGGCAAAGAGATAAAAGCCATGGCTAAAACAACCTGAGTAAGAGAAAAACCGTAATTCCGAATATCAAGAGTTCTCTCTAGCATTACACAAGGTGAAGTGCCAAGGGAAAAGTTCTTGTACGAAGAGGTAGAGGCGTAGAGAGATGGATCTGCCCCCTCCCGACGGAAAAGGTCGAAAGGAAAAGGAGGAAGACCCAAGTTAGGCAGAAAAGCCTAATTACTTTACTCTTTTTACAATCTTGCAGGGAAAAAAAAACTGAAAGTAAGTAAAAAGTCTGAAAAAATACCCTAAAGAGATTAAGACAAGCCTTAAAAAAAAACTTTTTAAAAAGTCTTAAAAAATTTCCGCTGGAGGCCAGAAAAAAACAAGTTGCAGCACTAGTCGATGGCAACATCAACCCGCTTTACAAGATAATTTAGATAATATTTATTACACCACATCTCACATCAGAAGTAAAGTAAATAAAGTCTCAATGCTCGTAGCGCCACAATACAATATACTTATCGAATACTCATGTCTGGAAGGCCGGACCGGAAGCCGGAACATGAAAGTTCTGCTGCGTGTTGCTAACAGATATCACCACAATGAATTCTTCTCCAATTTTAGAAAAGAAGTATGTAATTTCTTTTAAATCAGTATATTTTTTATTTATAAATTTATTTGTAGATTTACTGTACCAGCAGATTTTGAAGAAGTAGAATGTGCATCGAACGAAACGCTGACAACGGACTTGTTAAGCGATCACAACGAAGCATGGCTAATAAAAATGCCCGCCAAAGTAATTTTTAAAAATTATCTTAAATTGTTTTTAATTTAAATCTACTTTGCCGACAGGAAATTATTAATTTAAATATTTTTAGATTTCATTAGATTGCATGAAGGATCAAAAAATTAAATTTCACAAAACGACGAAATTTCAGTTGGGAGTAAGTTTTGATTGGTAAAAATACTTTTACACCTAAAATAATTTTACATTATATTTATTGTAGGAATCCAATTACACTTGTAATGCGACTTCTGAAGCAGAAGTTTCTCAGTTAGAAGTATTTATTTTATAAACGATGTTATTTGATCTAAAATTTAATATTGTATGAATCTGTTTAGAAATTTAATATTGTACTACCGTGTGCGGGCAGCAAAACGCTTAAAACAGGTAAATGCTTCTTCAATAAATTCTGTATAGTGATTAAAGTTAATTGAATTTTTAGTTCCAATTAGAATAGCAGGACAATTATATATAACTGGTCAAAACAAACAAACAGATCAAATTCAGTTGGAAGATATGGAATTGGCAATTTGTCCATCTTTACCAACCGGATTGCGGCAAAGAGCATTACCATTTGGTGCAGGTAATAGAATATAATGTTATTAATCTAAAATGGTGTTTTTTATGACAGTTTGCCTTACAGTTACTCCAAAAAAGCATAAGATGGGAGACGATTCCGTAAATCAAAGTCCAAAGAAGAAGAAAAAGAAGAAGGATAAAAAATAATTATCTTTTTCAAAATTAAAGAAAAATAAAATGAATTATATTTTTAATGTGATATTGCAAATAATTAGGGTATGGATTTTTCGGGTTTTACCCTAAATACCCGATTTCTACCCTCCCCCGAAACGATTTACCGTATTTAAATTCGGGTCAAACCCGAAAAAACGCGAAAACAAGAATTTTGGGTTTGCGCTTTGTCATGTTTTACAATAGAAATCATACAATGTGACTAATTATTGGCTGACGTAATGACAATTGGCTAATTTCATTTCAGTTTTCCACATTTAATTTGATTGTCAGTACATTTAACTAAGTTATATTGTTTTGAATGGTTTTTATTGAGGTTTTGTGGCTCTGCAAAGTCCACTAATTTTTTCAACCCGATTTCAGCCCAATTTTTTTAAAGGAAATTTAAATTAGAATTTTTTAAATCCAATTAAACCCAATTTGGAAAAAATTTCAAACACCCGATTTCTATCCCCCGAATTTCAATTTTTTTTCCGCCCGAAAAATTCATAGCCTACAAATAATTTATTCGAAATAGTTAATTTTGTAAAAAATAAAGTTGATTTCTGAAAGTTTTTGACTCGCCATCTGGTGGAAATGTGTAACGTAATTACTTAAAGCGCTTCTACCACGCCGTTGTGTAGCTAATCATGTGGTATAGTCACTCGCAATAAATGGCGGATCGTGTGAAGGTGAGTGCAATGGAAAATAAAAGTAAATTTATCCATTCAATTAAGCCTCCAAGAGCTTATAAAGAAGCAAGTAAAATACTTAAAAAAGTGTCTCAGATGGAAAGTAGTTTTAAAAATTGTTTTTATAACACAAGAACTCACGACGTAAGTAATCATTTTTCACATTCACGAATTTGTAAAGTAATTTATTATTTTTTTTAATAGAATCAAAAAAAAGTTTACGCGCTAGTGACCAAGACGATGAAATACAGTTCTATTCTAGACGAATTAATTGACTCCTCCTCTTTGTCAAAAGAACCTAGATTAGATAAAGAACTAGCAAAAGTTTTAATGTATGAATTGCTGTTTGGGAAAAAATCTCTTCCCGGTAACAGTAAACCGGTTTTGAAGATTCTGGAGACTAAAAAAGAATTAGAAACGGGGTTGAAAAGGGTTCTGAAAAAAAATCAAGTGACTAGCATGGATGCAATCCCTGTCAGAGGTTGGTTTGTTAAAAGCCGTAGGAAATGGGACTGCAATTGAAAGGATAAAATTAACTTTATTTCTAAATAATGCCATCAATTACATTTCCATTTCCTATCTAAATTCAGATAGTGTTTTATTTTCAGGCCTAATTAAACTACTAAACCCACAAAATATCCATTGGAAAGTCATTGCTTGCCATTAAAATGTACAATAACCAACGCCAGCAGAATATTGTGCGACGGCCACCGAATGAGAGTACAGGAGTCCTTCGGACCATGCTTATCTACTCATTGCTCATGGTGTCCTTGCCAATTATTATGTATTTTGTGACTCTCTGGGCTCTTGAAGTTATTTTCAAATGGACTGTTATTGACAGTTATTTATATGCGACTGCTGTCGCCGTGATTACTGTTCATGTGATTCTTGGGCTGTTTGTGTATCAAGCTTACAAGGAGCCTGTTAGTGATGAACTTATAATGCTAGACAAGGAAGATTGATTGAACAACGATTTTTTGTTTCGTTTTCTTCCATTCCATTTATAAATTTATATAATGTAGTAAACGTGGTGAATGTTAGATAATTAATTTGAAGTCATAATTCGGTAATAAAAATATGTGGATAAAAAAATGGGTTTCGTAGTCTAATTAGGTGAAATTAAATAATTTTTTTTTTTTACTAATTCATAAAACAATAGTTAATTAACTGAAATTAATTTTAATGGGTTTTTCAGCTTCGTTGCCGATTTATATGAGGATTAACACTTTAAAGACAAGTGTAGAAGAATTCATAAGTTACCTGGAAGGATATGATACTTACGAAACAAAATATGATTCTGAAACAACTTATGAAGAGTAATTATTTCCCTGGAAAGATTTCAGTAACTGAATTTTAAGTTTAAATTTTTTTTTTTTTAATTAAGATTTTTGAAATTGGTTAAATCACTTGAAATTGGAACTTTTATTCGTGATTTCCACGTTCCCAATCTACTCGTTTTCCCGTTTGGATCCAATTATGCTGCTTGTTCTTTTTATACAGAAAGCAAAATCAAACAACAAGATAAGGTAATCTGGATTTCATCAATTAGAAATTGCATTTGTTTATTTAAAATGCATGATTTTTTTGTGAGAAACTTTAATTTATAAAATGATATTGTTGAAATGTTGCACGTGATCATTATAGAATGGCGTTTTCAGTGCACATTATCATTAGTGCAGTGATTTATGCTAATAGCATTACTTAAAATATCTAAATTTGCAATTGTAAACAAATGGTGTTATGTTTTATTTCAAAGTTTAAAGGTTTGGGATTTCCGTTACCGGAAATTTTAAAAATACAATAAAATTTAAGATGCAAAGCTGTGCCAAAAATATTGTTGAACAAGTCGCAGCTATTCGTTGTTTCGATGTCGTTGACTCGATGACAATACATCGTCGAATTTTTAACATTGTTTCATGATATTGAATAGACATTGATCCAGCGAATCAAATCGATATTGATTTTCAACTAAAATTATTCAACCAAAACTTAATAAATGCAGGGTTGAAGAAATTTTCTTTCTCCATCTTTTGAATGCACTATTGTATTTTTAGGTTCTTTACAAGAAATCGTTTAATTAGATTGAAAATAAAATAAACATGCAATTAATGTTATTTACGCAACGTATTATCCACATAATGGTTGCATTTATGTATAATCTTTACTGTTTCACAAGACTGCATTTTTCCCTTCGTGTTTGATGGGACATGAAATTAAATCTGTGTCAAGTACACACGCACAATAACACCTGCCTGTTGTCAAATAAGTTGAATTACAATTCCCATAAAGTAACTAAAGTATAATTATAGATTCAGATTGCAGATAGAAATGCAAACTAATAACTGAATTGGTTTTTGAAATTAAACTAATGCAGCACATTTCCTTTATTTTATTTTATTTTATTGTTTTCAGAAAAATATAATTTTTTTTCAGTTACACTAAATTTTATTTGTTTTTTTTTCCTCAATTTAGGGTAGTTGTTTGCCTGCAATGTTACTAAACCCTACACCTGGGAGTACAGTGATTGATGCATGTGCAGCACCTGGAATGAAAACAACTCAATTAGCTGCATTAATGGAAAATAAAGGGTGATAAGAAAGTTTTTACTTTTTTAAATATAATAAGTCACAATTTTTTCAAAAGTTGTGATTTATTATATTGGATGAAACGTTATGAGTTACATGACAAAAAAGAATAATTTTGATTTGGCCTACTTCTGTACTGAAGGTCTAGTTTTTTAAGTCAAGTGTTCTTGTCTGATAATGAGATAAACAGTAACATCCAATAATTTAACGAACATGCAATGACAAACTCATAATTGTCAAATCTGGGTCAGCAATTAATTTTTTGTTTTATACTTTTTTATCACAGACAAATCTTAGCAGTGGAAATGAATGAAAAAAGGATGGAATTGTTGAAAAGTAATTTAACTGCATCTGGTGTGGCCTGTGCAACTACTTTATGTGAAGATTTTACAACTTTAAATCCAACCGAAGAACCCCAATGGCATGCTGAATACATTTTAGTGGATCCCTCGTGCTCGGGATCAGGTAAGATTTTTTTTTCCTTTTGTTAACCCCTTATCATTTAAATAACTATTTTCTTTTGTTTAGGAATGGCAACCCGATTGACGGAAGGAGCAGCCACAACTACCAATAATTCTGACAATAGGCTTCGCGGTTTGTCGTGTTTTCAAGCGAAATGTTTGAATCACGCCCTAACATTTCCAAATGTCAAACGAGTTGTATATTCCACCTGCTCACTTTCTACCGAAGAGAACGAAGCAGTAATTAGTCAAACGTTAGCAGAATTCAAGGGAAAGTTTCGCTTAGTTAAAGCTTTGCCAGGATGGCCAAGAAGAGGGAAAAAAGAAGGATTTAAAAATCTAAGTCGAGCTATTAGAACTGAGCCGGAATTAGATTTGACTGGAGGATTCTTTATTGCTGTAATTGAACGCTGTGAAGCGGAATAATCGAAGTTACTGTAAGCAGTTACAATTATTTTTGAAAATAAACAAAATTTTTTTTTTTTAAATATTGATGACTTAATGTAGTTTAGTTCCTTGTATAAATTCTTTAGAGAAGAAAATGTCACACAGTAGGAGCGTCTTTGTGCGTGACTTAATAAATGGCATTATTTCCTGATATCATTACAAAAATTTTGATACGAAACGAGTAAACAGAAATGACGGACAAGGACAATTTTTGGATCAATTTTTGCAGTATTTTATGTTATTGCACATTATATTACAATAACCATTATATGACGTCAAAGTAAATGTACAACACTTCCGGAATAAATTCATTACTATTTCATTTGAAATTTTATGTTGCGATTTCAGATTTATAAATTTAAATTTGATTGAATTTTTTTTCTTTCTTTTTTTAATATAAATTTTAATGAATTTCTTTAATTTTGGTTTTTGATTAATATTATTTTAATTCAAATATATATGAATTAAAATAATATACTGTAATTATTTACTTGAAAGTGTCATGTTTATAAATGAGAAGTTGAAAATATATATGAAATTAACAATTGTGTTATTTCAGGTTGAAGAGGAAATTATAAAAATTATAAGGTCATTTCGTCTATCTTATCTAAATCCTGATTCCTGATTGGTCAGTTTATATTCGATTCACTTGTTTGGTTGCCCAGTGACAGAATAAACATTTTGCTTGACCACCGGTCATTTTCTCCACGGTTCCACTCACTTAACTAGTGCTCAATTTTAATCACGTTTATTCGCTAATTTTTCTGGTGAGTTAATATTTTTCATATTTTGGTAATTTAAAAATCAAGTAAAATTGAAGAATGATAATTTTATATTTTAAGAAATTGGCAACTTGTTACTTCAAGTAGTTTATCAATAGCTTTTTAAGTACGTACACTCCTTTATGGTTAGGCTTGTTAAATTTATTCTCAATTTAATTTATCATTAATTTCTTGATAAGTATTATTAAGAAATCATTTTAAAGATTGTGGAATCGCAATACTTAAAAAAAATTATAATCATAGTTCTGCCGTTAAAAAATCCAAGCATTTTTTACGTAAAACTCGTAAAACCAATTTACGCAACAACTTTGTTTTAATCAAAGAATGGGTGGGAAAAAAAATAAAAAAATATAGCTCCGTTTTTAATCAATTGTGTTTTTATCTATACTCAACTTTACAGTAGAAAATAATATTTCCTTAGTTTAATAATTTGTCACTTTACATAGCAACTGACGTAGAAAAGTAAGCAACTTGTTTTGCTACTTGTTATATTGTAGTTCTGTCGAACAAATAAATATAAATAAAATCAGTTGGATTTTATTTACGTTTACGATGACGATACACTTCTTCATTCATTGGTAGAATGATTAAAGAGGCTTTTAATGTCTAGAAAATAAAATAGGCAATTCTACAAATGTTTCATTTTTAATTTCTTAATTTGATAAGATTTGTTTTCTGAGAATGTAAACATTTACTCAACATACACAAACTTAGAGTGTGTTCTGTCAATGTTTAATACGTAGTGCTATACAGACGATCGATTTAAACGTCGGTAATTTATTTTTTATAAAGTCATTTTCCCTCCCAAACTACCAAAGAGGCTTCTTTTTTCTTTGTGCTTACGGTATATTTTTTTTATTATAAAATTTTGCTTTAAATCAAACTAACCACATTCTTCTCAAAAATCAAAAGAGTTTTCACACCAATTTCACAACTTATCAAATTAAAATACGTAAACACTTTAACTTTTTTAAAAAAATAGAATACTTTATTTATTTACATCATATATACGCATTTAATGTGAAAAAGATACATTTAAAATTTATTTTGTCCGTTTGATATTTCAGATTGCTGTATTTCCATAGCAATGCCAAAACCTCAAGGAATTACAAAGACATTGACCTTGACATCGTAGCGATAAATTTTACACAAAAATGGATGCACCTTAAATCAAAGCACAAATAAACAAATAAAAAGAACAACAACATGGCTACTAAACTACCTCTTCCTGTCTTCTACATCCCTCCCCGGCCCCCTCAAAGACAACCGGCCGGTAAAGATCCATATCCCCAAGAAAGAGTTCACGCGCCACCAAGTCCAGCAATTAAAAAACCATCGCCAAATGCCCCAAAACCAGAGCCAACTGTCCTGATACCAGCACCAAAACCAGGAACAGCAACAGTGAAAAAAGCTATTGATCCGCCGAGCCCCGCAAAGGTTCATGGGAAAAATCATTCGAAAAATGAATCGTCAAACGAGCGCAAGCATTCTGCTCAGGATGAGCTACAGGAGGCGCAAAAAGCAATTCGAAAACTTGAATTAGTTAATCCTGCTGCTGCAGTTGGAGCAGTTGTTGTTTCAAAAGCGGCCACTGTCATTGATCCTCATGTCAAGTAAGTTCTTCATCTTATTATCACACAAATCTTAAATAGAATCAGTAATGTTGTGTATCTGTTGTGACAAAACTTTCTAAAAAAATTATTAAATTAAATTTAAAATTTTACATTTTATTTTTAAAATCTAAATTGACCGCCTTTAGTGATGCTTCACTGCATTACATGTGTGTATAACAGTAAAGTTAACTAAATTTCTTGATTTTTTTTTCACAGAATGGAAACTAAAACTAAGAAACCAGCAACAACACCTGGTCCAACGACAAGACAAGGCCGTAAAAGTCGTGGCGGAGCACTAAGAGGTTACGGTTACGAAGATCCGCTACTGGACGCGACCGGACGCGACTACAGAGCACGTTTGGTGACATTTTATAAAAATGGTGACCCATTTTTCACGGGGATAAAAACTTCATTTCGGCCAGGAAGGGACTTTGCTAGCATGGAAGCCCTTTTTAACTATCTTACCACCCGAATGGACTTACCGCTAGGAGTCCGTTACATTTTCACAGTCGAAGGTGTCAGAATTCGGAGGCTGGACGAATTTGAAAGCGGGGCTTCATACGTATGCAGCAGTCGACGTAAATTTGAACCTTTGCATTACACTGCTGATCACAGAAAAATGTGGAATCCTCATTTAAAATTCGAAAATCCTATCAATGAGGAACTAAAATTATTCCGAGCGCCATCGCCGCCTGTTAAAAAAATAAACGGGGTCCGAGAACGATGGTCACCTGATGCCCCTTATAACGGCTCGCTGCCAGGGTCCCGAGAGGGGCGAGTTATTAAAGTGATTAATAACTTGAATCAAAAAATTCAGGTGAGTAATTAAGATTAGAATTAGAAAATTATTTAGTTCATCAACGTGTGAATATTTTCACTAAGGTTCATTAATAATTCTACGATTCTTATTAATTGCTGGTGTATTTTTTTAAAAATATCATAGAGTAGAATTTAATGTTAAGTAAAAATTTTAATACTGTTTCTGCTTTGTCAAGCCTTTAGCTTTATTTATCTTATATATAAATCCCTATATTTTTTAATTTTCATGTCTTGTTACTAAATTTTTATAGAATTGTACTTTTTTTTTTGCAATTGTAACCTCAAACTGCACTTACGAAATTCAGAGTAGGGTGCAGTTTGTGTGTAATCAAAAGCGAATTAAATTAACATTGAAATTTCAATTACTACTTCCAAAATTTATTTCGTTTTAAAAACGCAAATCAAATTTTAAGGGATTTGTGAATGGAATTTAAAGGCCTTGCCTTTTTACCATCAAATTAATCGATTTTATTAATTTGCTGAAATGGCACTCAATAAAACGGAATCGCAGAACACGTGTAATGGATTCTCCATAAAAATCATAAAATTTTCCGAATTCGTCCTAAATGAACTCAAATTATGACATCATTATACATTTCTTACTGTACGTACTCAAACGAACAGTAAAGTTATGTGAGCGTAAGATAAATGTCGACATTTGACATTTGACCGTAAATCACGCTTATTCAATAAAAATTTCGCATTAAAAAGTTTGCGTGTTGTATATGCTAAATCAAATCTTGCATTACGTATACAACTTTGGTAGAAACGTTGTTGAAGAGCCATTTGTCGTGACCAAATTGTAGGTAATTACTTGCAAGTAGGTCGAATCTGAGGTTACACGAATTTTTTTCCTTGAGCTAATTATTGATTTTGTTACCTAATCGATAATATCAGTTCAAATAGTTTGCAATGTGTACACGCAAACAAAGATATTCCAAGGAAAAATAAATACCTATGCAGTAAAATTATAATAACCTTGAGCATAATGGGTCATAATTTGGGTTATTTGAAATAAACTACGGTTGTTATGAGAAGTTGAATGAAAGTTTTTAATACTTAATTTAACATTAATAAAAAATTTAACTGAAGTGATATTTTCATAATTCATTTTCAAGCATTTATTCATTGAATTAAGCATTAAAGAAATATAATTAGGCAAACAATCACTTTTTAGTCGTTTGCTTGTTTAGTTTGATGTCAATTTACTAGATTGGAATGAAACAAAACTATACGGGGGTCTCATGGATCATTAAAACATGACCTAAATATAAGCCTAGTTGTCTGCACTGTAACCTAAAAACTAGGTTGACAATATTAGGACACGACCAGCAATCTACAAGAATTTTATCTCTCATCTAATCTCACTTTTATCCAATTAATCTTATATGAGAATTAAGAGCAATTAAATTTCCAGAATATCTCCATAAATGTAATGGCCATAATTTTTCGAAAAATCATTAAATAATAGATAAATATAAGATAATTTGGTAAGCTACACGCTATAAATTATAAAAATTACAAAATTTATAATTTATTTTGGAGGCTTATTAGCATAACACATAAAACAACTATTGTGTCGATTTTTGTGTTGTAGGTTTATTAAAATTCATGAAACAAGGTCGAAATTAAAAATTTATACAGAAATCAATTCTTCAATTGGCAAGCCTTCAAACCATAGTATTTATTTATACGTAACAAAGAAGATTATACCAATGTAATAACTAATATCAATATTGTCAGGTTTGTGTGCTATGAGTTGTTATGTTGAAGTGTTCAGCAGATAGGATAAAAAATCTTTAATTTCCATGCTTTTACACGTACTTAACCTGACAAAAAATCAATAGACAGAGCTCAATGAAAGGCCATCTCACATCTTTTGTCCGTTCTTATTTCATTCATGTACTTTTTATTACTCTTTCTATTTAGAGCCGCATTCTACTTAATTTGAGGACGGCACAACCGTGGGAAGAAGTGCTTGAAGATCTCGGGCAAGCTTTGAAACTGAAAGGAGCGAAAAAATTGTATACCGTTAATGGTCAAGAGGTAAATAACATAACTATTCATGGCTTTTAGTGAGAATAATGAAATTTAAGCTAAGTGCTTGTGGGAATTGATGGATCAAATTCGATCCGGATTTTCCCATTTGACGTGTGTTTTGTAACGATGCAAAATTGATAATTGCGTGGAATCGTTTGCCCGCGAAAATCATTGAGAATTTTGGGTGCAATCCAACTTTTTTTTTATTATTGTACTCATTTTGGTCGTTTACACATGATGTCACATGAAACATAACCAATGAAATTGGGGCTTAAAATAATTGTGACACATGGCCTTCAAAATGTTGTCGAATGGGGAAAAAAATTATAATTGCGAGATAAATCATAAAGTCAAAACTCCGATTTTAAAATGAAAAACGTAACTTAAAAAATTGATTAAAATACAAATGAAATAATAAAATATTTTTAATTTTTTTCGTTTGTTTTTATAGGTAAAAAGCTTTTCTCAGTTACGCAATGAATTTAAAGATGTGGAAACTTTCTATTTGGATACTGGCGAGTCGCAAATTGCTAGAATTCGAGGCGATAATCGCAAAGAAAGTTCTCGGTCCCTCGAAGATCACGTGGCATACGACAATCGCCGAGACACGAGGGGTAAGCGACCCGGCAGTGCCCCTCCCGTCCCCGGGGACAGAGGTACGTACTACGACTCGAAGGGACGGCGGGGGGACAGGGCTGTGCTACCTTTAAATCCGGGATATTACTAAACTAAAATTTAATTTACTGTGACATTAATATTAGAAAAAACATTAAGTTCACTCGAATACAATTAGTCGTATGTGATAAAATAAATTGGCTGTGAATTAGTTTCTCTGCAATGTCACACTAATCTTCATATTTTAAAATTCTAATACCGGAAATTCGAAAGGTTTTTTTTTTCAAATACATATTTTTGAGTTGATTCGTTGTAAATCAGACATAAAAGTGGACAATTTGTGACGCAGGGTTTGCTGTTCGTCGCTGACGCTAATGAGCTGATAGACTTTTTTTGAAATAAAAAAAAATTAAACATTGACCAAAAAGTGAAGAAAGGAGAAAAGAAACGACAAGTGATTTGGTTCTGAAGTAACCTTTACACAGAAATTGAAAAGAAAATTTTTTTTTATGTGAATATATTAATCTAATGGCTTTATACTATGCATGTGATTTTTGTTTGTTTTATGATTATAAGCACTGACTAATTCCATTAATGGAGTAAATTGTGATAAATTTTAAAATGTTTCATTAATTTTATTGCATGTTTTTATTTTTTACTTTTATTTTGTGTGTGTGTGGTGAACATTAATGTAATAAGCATTAATATCGTTTTGTTATTGTACAATACATCATTTTTAGATCTTAAAATAAAACAAGTTTAAAAAAAGTCGCATTTTTTAATATAAATTTGAAAACTCATTTTATCTTCAACTCGTCAAATGCCACACAAAACGTAAGTTTTTATTTTAATTTTATTTAGCATTAAGGATAGATTTAAGATTATTTTTATTTCTATTTTTTTTTCTTTATGCGGTTATTTTATACAAGAAAAAAATTTAATAAATACAATTTTTGACGTTTGTAAGAAGTGATTAAAATCAGGCAACGAAACGAGCAAAATTAAAATTTAAAATACCGTCTTCAATGATTTTGAAAGAAAAAAACAAGTTGGTATAAATGTAAACAGATCGAAAAGTCTTACGTGAACCGATTTTGACATGATAATGAGGAAGCAGCGGGTGTTATATTGACGTAAAATACTATTTATTCAAACTGCTGGTATGAAATTATCTGCCATTATTTGCATTTATTTTAATTGATTTAATTGCAGATGGTGAATATTTTTCTGAAACTAATTTTGTGCACTTATGTTTCCTCATTTAATTTTACAGATGAAACACCAAATAATGAAAACAGTGATACGCCGCAATATCCTTCGCCTCCAAATGAAATATTCGAATCTACAGTCGCTCCTGTTCGTGTTTTGATTAATGGAGCACGACGTGACTTTTATCCTCCCCTACATCAACGATTGAGAAGTGATTTATCGGCTCCTGAGAAGTTCCTCAAGTTAGATTGGGTGTATCCTTTCGTCAATATCGAATTTGTGTTTTAAAAAAAATTAAAATTTTTAGAATTTAAACTATTTGTATTTTGATTACATCAAATCAAAATACTTTTACGTTTTTTCAAAGTATTATTTAAATTTTAATTATTAAAATTATGATTATTGTGCAAGGGCAAGAAATTCTACTTAAGCAGGTAAATCGGGATCGATGAACTTGAATCTAATTCACTTGTTGCTAAGCAACAAACAAATAATTGTAAACAGTTTTGACATGTTAAGAGAAAAGAAAAGAAAATCAATGAACACATTTTGAATGGAAGAGCAAAATTAATAATGTGTTTTAAATTATACCAATTGATTTCTCAATTTCTTCACACTTTTCTTTCTTTCTTTTCGAAGTTAAAATGTGAAATTCTTGATGAACATTATAGTTTTAGTGACCTCGATGATTTCAAAAAAAGATAAAATTGTCTTCAGTGAAAATTATATTTTCTTAAAAGTTTTTCCTCACCCCACCCACCCAATCCCATATTGTTTTGCAATACATAATAGCAAAATTGAAATTTCTTAATAAAAATAGATACGGTTACCGTGGATACGATTCAAAGGAAAATTTGAAGATATTAGCAACAGGAGAATTGATGTATTACGTTGCAACGGTCGTCATTATTTATGACAAAATCAAACACAGACAAAGGCATTACTTGGGGCATACTGAGGATATAACTTGGTAAGTAGTAATATTATGGTCAACCTTTTTCTGTTAAATAAATAAATAATATTCCCTAAACTGAAAAGCAAAGACTGAATTTTTGTTTTACAATGCTTTATTAATAAAATTTCGCAGAAAATTAAAAGGTAGTCAAAAACTAAATATCAAAAGGAATAACATAATTATAATTAATAATGAATAATAAATGACTTTAAAATATTAATTAATGAGGAAATGTGTTAGAACGGACAAGAACTAAAATAATTGCAGTTAACCAACTTGACTCACAAGGATATGTTCCATTTTATATCTACCTTCGTAAGATAATCGTAATGCCTTTTTGATGTAAACTTCTTGCTCCTCTTGCTCTAAACTTTGCCACAAACCGGTCAAAACCTTCATCTTGTCTTCTGATTTAGTATGGATCAATTTTTTTAATTTCTCATTCGCAAACAACAAACAGCCCCAATATTCTCTATCACCCACATGCACGTCAACGCCATCTGCATCATTATTCTTGCATTCACTATTATTGTCTTCGTTCATTGAAGAATTGTTTTGGTTAACTTTTTTTCGATTTGCACTTCGGTTAAGTCCATCTTCTCTTTTTCTCTTTCCATTTGCGCTCATGACACGATTGGTTGATAAATTGCGAAGGTCGCTAACATTATTAGCTGCTGAACTATTTTTCTTGGGTGCTGGCGGTTTTCTTATTTCATCCTTGCTCGTTCCACATGATTCTTGCTGCATGTTTTGTAAATTACGCTTTTTCTGGTCGGCATACGCTTTTTGATAAGCTTGTCTCCGAGCTGCAGGTAAATTTCGATATTCCTTTCCTGCTTGTGAAGCTAGCTGGACAACTGACATTTCTGGGTGTTTTTCTTTTAAATTGTCTTTTATTTCAAGATAAAATCGTAAGAATGAGTTAACAGGTCGTTTCGTATGGCATTTCTTCAATGCAGCGTTGTTCACCGATTTCTTCGCTATTATTTTCTTGGCAGAGGCTTTCTGAGGAGGTTTTTTCGATGTATCACTTTGTAATTCTTTACGATTTTCAGTCCCTACTTCTGTTACCACATTTCGCGACACTTCCTTACGAATCCTTTTGGACCTTCTTTGCACCGTAACATCTTTTTGTAGCATACAAATCTTTTCTCCGCAATTAACCACAACTTGTCTCCAATTAGTTAATTGCTTCATCACATTTTCCGTCACTGTAGTACCAGCTTCTGTTCCTTCATTTGGTGCGTTTTCTTTTTGACTCGCTTCAATTACGCTCGTATTTCTAACCGTTAAATCGTTCGATGAATCGGCATGTGTTTCAGTATTCCCAGCTGGTATTTCTGCATGAATAACGGTCGAATCCTCTTCTGAATTATTTTCCTTCTCTGGTAATTGCTTTACAGTTTCTTTCACCGTTAATGTTTCAGATTGAACAGAACTTTTATCTTGAAATTTGAAAAGTTTCTCAACTTCGTTTATAAGTTCGGTTAGGGTTCTATGCTGGCGCGCCATTTGTATAACTTCTAATAATTTTTCCCTGCACTCACTTGCATTAAACGAATTGAATTTGAGTCCATCCCAATCCAAAAATTCAATTGCAGTTGAATACTTGAATTGGTCATTTTCCGGAAGTGAGTTTTTACTTATTTCGAGCAAATGCTGAATATCCATGAACGTCCATTTTGTATTGTTCACTGCAAACAATAGAATAGAAATTAAAGTGAATCATTGTTTTATAAAAATTGAATACTCACTATTTACGGTATCAGGCCCACAATTGTACGTTCTGTTTATTTGATGATTGTAAGAAGCCATGAATTGTGTTTCAGTCGGCTACAGCTGTTTCTCCCTCGAGTACAGTGCCGGTATCTGCGACCGACTTGGTCTTCTGCGCATATATCCTGATTACCCTCTCCTGTGGAATTTGTCACTAGGGCATTTTACAACGGTATTTGCACTTTACAAGACGAAATTTGATCCTTCTCTTCGCCGCTTGGAATTGTATTCAATAAAACAATTAGCATCCAGATGTTATACGACTTAGTTTGTTATCAGTGATCTCCTCTTTATCCAAACAAACCAACAAGGGGGTACAGTGGCGCAATACGCCAAGAAATTAGTTTTGGACGGTGCAAAACATTACTTCTTAAAAAATTAAAATTTATCTATTGGTCTGTAACCGAATTTTTTAAATTTATTGTTTTATTTAAGTGCAGTCTTACACTTGCACTAAAATGTGTTTTTTTTTTTTGTTTTTCCTTTTTTGCTTTTTGTAAGTACAAAAAACGTAAAATTCTTTAATTTTATGGCAATTTAGAAGTTTTTATTTATTTA
>JAQIXT010000486.1:0-33382 GCA_034700445.1 Stenotaenia linearis
TTTGGTAGTTTCGTCGGAATCTCTTAAATCTGCGTGGTCGGCCGTTGTGGAATTTCACGTCTTGTTTCCGGTCTTCAATGTAGGCTTCCCAGGTCTTCAATATCACAGAGGTTTTTTTAGGAAATCGTCCTCTCTGCTACCATTTGTTGTAAATATGAGACAATAAACTCAAGTCGATCGTTGTTAAAATTAAACTTAGATACTTTATTAATTCAAAATACATTGCTTATATACTAATCGAAATACAAGTCGCGCGTCACGTGATTAGCGCGCGATCTCGTCATTGGTGCGGGCGAAAGTATTCAACGGTTACGTCACAATAATAACAGTAGCTGCATTCAAAAATTAAACTTAACTATGTTATCTGTGTCACGTCACTTTCAACAGCAGTTAATACAAACTGCAACGTAAAGTGACGTAATTAAGCATAAAACTCAATACTGTATCATCAGATTTCACCGTAGAATTTTAAAGCGAATTTCAAGGTCAAATTTTAAAACCTAATTTTAATGCCTAATTATATAAGAACGAATTTTAAGGTCGAACGCTGAATGCGTACATACACCCACGGAACACTGCACCTTCGCTTGCGAACAGTCGTTTAAGACAAAGTCCGATGAACTAAACAGGAATTTGACCAAAAATCTGAGGTTTTTCCATTAAAATACGGAAACCGGAGATCGATAGTAGAAAGTAGAAACCGAAGTCTCCTGGCTAAAACCAGAAAACTCATGCAACATTACACAATTATAAAACTGAAAAAATTATTACACGTTTGGATTAATTTCTTTTACGATTTAAAACAATATCTTGTTGCTAAAAAGATATTGTGACTTCGCTGCGATAAAAAATACTAACATTGTTCTACGCTCTCCCTTAAGTCAACATAAATGGAGAAATTTGTTTGTAAAATGATATCGATAGATAAGAAGACAAAATTATGAGATAAGTATGGTATCAATTCAAAATACGTTGCTCAAAATATTATTCGTATTTCTCGACAAAATCACAAATAAGAAGGAAAAAAATCCAATGCTCCTATACAACGCGATGGTCCGATCAAATTCAAATCTCCGCTGTCATCTAAATCACTTCAAAAACATTTTTGTTTTCTTCTGGCAAGTAAAGATAAATCAAACATTGGCAAATAAATCGATACCGTTCCTTAATCTTGAGTGAAATTGATTAAAAAAATATAAAGACAGTTGAAATGACAAGTTTGAAAAGTTACATGTTATCTAACCGTTTTATATTATCTTTTGCTCAATAATCAAATTCTAAAAATTGAAAAAATATTTAAAGAAATCTCGGCAAAAAAAGTTACAAGGCACTTTGGAGTCATTTTGTTCTACGCATAACCACTCCATTCGTGAGCGAGCGAGCGAAAATGCAACAATTACGTATGATTCGCGCTTTATGAAATTACGCAATAAATTTTACAAGTAAACTCATGTGAGCACCTTGTGAAATTACCAGATTAAAAATAATTAAAAAGGTAAAGCTAACACTTCTAAGAATTATTATATACTGCCAAGATCAAGAAAGTGAGAAGTATTGTAAATTACACTGCTAGGCAAGAAGAATAAGAATAAAATACAAAAGCTGCAAAAAACTTTAATAAAAACAAAATAAAAATAAAAGAAAGAAAAGTAGAACATCAATCATTCTTTATCCCTAACTCTTTTTAGACTCCTTTTGCGTTATTTTGAAGAATTGTTACATTAGTAACCAACAAAGTGTACTGACAATCCCACAAATGATATCATTCAAGAAGAATCTTGCAAGAAAATTGCTCACAGCGTAAAAAAATCTCATTTTCCTCATCCCACTAGACATAAGCTTTTTTTTCTGTATGATAACAAAATAAACTCTCATTATTTTCTTTTTTTCTTATTTTTTCGGTATCCTATTTCCTTATTTTTATCAAAATGAACAGGATTGTAATTTAAAATTCCTGATTTTTTGGTATTTATATTTGAATACTTAATCGCATTTTAAATTTTTATTTGAATTTTTATTTCAATGTGTTCCTAAAGAGTCGGGAGAAGAATTTGCAACTGTTCTGTTATTTAGACGTTAGAACGATCAAACATCGACCTCAAATTACACTCAACTCAACAAGCTCCATTTTGTATGTGGGTAAGCAGCTATCAATTCAATAGAAGACGTGAAGTATTGGAATAAAACCCTCCAATAAAATGGATTTTCTTGAAAAGGGGACCTGACTATGAAGACCCCTATTCTTAAACTGTTAATCATAAAGTGCTTTAAAGAAGCATTAAGATGATTTAATGTAGTAGTTTAATTTTTACTACCATTCTTCCACAAACGCAGTGCAACTGTACATTGTCTTTGTTTACGTATTGCATATTTTGGTATTTTTTTTCCTTTTTTTCTTTTGGTCTAGATGCAAAGACCCCTCTAAGCTTAGTGGGGAGAAGCGGACGAGTCCCTACTTGAATGCTCCGATAAAGATGGCACTTGATATCATTTCAACCTTTAAAATTAAAGATGCCTCAAATTTATTTAGTCAATGTCTGCCTGAAACATTTAAACACAAAAAGTTAGCTTTTGTTCAAAATTGTGTGTAGTAAATACCCAGCTTAAAAATTGATTCTTTGAAAGAGAGCGGAGAACGAAATTAGCATTTTCTGGGGCCATTTTATATGTATTTAGGATATTTTAGTAGGGCGTTATTATAAGAAAATAGCATTAAGAAAATAAGAAGACAAAAATACATTGAATATATTTTTGGAACAATATTGAGTTAGATTATTATCATAGGTGCCTGCAGGATTTTTTTAAAGGGGTCAAACTGGACAAGGGGAATAATGCACACAGAGTGAGCAGTCAGGTATAGTAGTGAGTACAGGCCAAAATAGTTCAAAACAGCAGTAAAATCGAGTGAAGTACGTTAAAAATGGCAAAAATAGCTTAAAGCAGAAGTAAATTACATTAGAAATGGTCAAAATAGGTCGAACAGAAATAAAATGTATTCGAAGTGACAAGAATATAAGAAGTCTAAATTTATGTAGATTTTATTTATGTAGATGAGTACCAAATGCAGAATGCCCTTGCATAAGGAAGAGACAAATTTTGGTCTTGGTTTAAAATAAGATAACCCTTTTATAGGCCAGAGGGGGTCGATCGACCAATTCAACCTCTCCTGCGAGCGCCTATGCTATTACGCAATTTAAAAAAGTAAACAACATCGGGCTAGTAATGTTTTCGATCTCTCATCTAAAAGCAAGTAAATATCACGTTTGAATATTAGAGAGTTTGCGGAAAACATTATAAATTATAAAACATAAGTTTTGTTTCCCGCAAACTCTCTATTATATTATTATGACATTCCTGATAACTTATTTTCACTTCCAATCATTGCTTTAATAACATTTAAAACACTTAAGTTTTACTATAGTCATTAAAAGCCTCAAATTCCCAAAACCGAGAGATGGATAATAAAGTACCACGTGTACACTCGACTGTACGTTGTTATAGCAACAGCAAAACCTCTACAAATCCTTTCAAGATAACAACAAAGCTTATTTCCCATCATCAATTACTAACAAGAAACCAGCTCTCCAATCCACTGGGATAAGTCAACCAACCAAACTTGAAATCCTTTCGACATTATCGATAATAACTACAACATAACTCGATTAAGTCAAACATTTTTCTTTTTTAAGGGTAAATTAAAAAGGATCTCTGTCCACATCCCACAATTCTTCGTGCTTTTTGTTATAAACTTTCACTTCTTTCTTTCGCTTGATCTTCTTTGTGACACACGTTGCGTGTGTCAATAACTCAACGAATCGATTTCCAGATTAGAGTCGCAGGTGTGAACCGAATGCGTCTTCTCCGGTTTCATAGCGTATAGCTTGAGCGACATGTTAAAGCTTGGACATTGAAATCCATCGTAATCTCTGGCAAAATGAAAGTAATAATTTGGCAAGTTCAGAAAGTTTCACGTTCGAAAATTTTATTTCGATGATTTTGCCAGTTATTTCTTAAACGCCTCATTATAACTTGTATTCGAAATCAGTCAGCTTCAAAAAAGCCGCTTTCAATAAAAATGGCAAATCACACAAAAAGTTCAGAGCAAACTTTTCTTTTCCACTCGAATAAGAATTGAAAAAAATTGTTCACATTTTTTTGATTTCAACTGTTCCATTCTTCAGGATAAAACTCAAGTGGAATTCTAATATAAAAAATGATCTCGATTACTGTTTTGCTGAAATTTACGGTTGACCTCTCAAAGAAAAAATGTAAACAATTAATCACGGCTTTTATGTCTTAATATAAGTCCGTCTTATTTAATTTAGACGTAAAAAAATATGATCTTAACATTAATCTCCATTATCTTACAAATGACTTTAAAAAATTGAAAATAAAAGACTCATCTTGTATAATGTGCTTAAATTTCCTTCAGTTTTTTTTTAGAAAACCTTAATTTAGATGTCTTTTGTGAGCAGAATTTTAAAAAAATGTCATTACAAAATTTAAAAATAAACCTTAATTTCCTTCTCCTGTTTCTTTTGGAGTCATTTCACCAAAGTTTTCTTTTTCTTCTTTTTTAAAAAATGCAAATCAAAAAGTCTTGCATTTTTGTAGAATTCCCTTGGGAACAAACGATGCAAGATTTTTTATGTTCTTTTCTAATCAGGATCAACGAATAAAATTAATCAGATTTTTACTTATCACGAAACAAGCTTTTCAAGAATGAGATAACCAAAAGCCACAAGTTCATTGACGTAAACAATAACTTTCTCTCACATTTTTTCATTCTCATTTTCCTCTTAAATCAATTTTCGCAACTGCATTTTACGATTTCAATGTTTCAGCAGTTTAGGTACTAAACGCGGTAAATTTCTATTGATTTTTTATTCAATTACCGTACTTATAACTGCAATTTTTAAATTTTGAAATCACTTTAAAGCTAAGTCGTTGTAAAACGCCTAAAGGTTTAGTAAAAAACAAATTGTTTTGACATTTTAATCAATTCGTATTCACAGAAAAATTATTTAATTTTGTTTTTAAATAAGTTTTCTCGGTATTATTATATTGAATTTTTAATTTTTTTTGTTATTGATTTTACTTTAACCTTGTCTGCCTTCAGCAGCTGTTTCTTCAAACTAAAATTTGAGAAAACAATTTGCAAACCCAGCTATAACACTTTGTGAAAAAATTTGATTCCAATCTTTACTACCTAATTAGCATGAAGAAACAAGACGATGGAATAAGTTACTTGAGCAATTTCGACCAAACAACTTGTATTAACTACATTAGCATGCCACTTTGAGTGTCATTTAATTCAAATTACTTACACACTTCTCCACACTCCGATACTATACAAGCACGCAAGTATAAATCAAAAAACATTTTAACTACACTTTTTTGTGAAACTAAAACCAAGCTGAGTTCACAAAGTCAAACCGCCTTTCCCCTTAAAGAACAAAGCCTTCATCTTTTCATTATTTTTTTAAAGTGCTGTTAATGCATTTAACCTCCCTTGTCACATCGCATTTCGTGAACTTTCTTAATGATTAATTCACTTTTCAGCTGTTTGAAAGGGAAACAAATTTCAGAAGACCAATATAATTCAATTATAATTCCATAACCTTTAAAAACATACAGTTCATCCACATGTCGATGTATTTTACTGAGTTATGAGGATGAGTGATTTTTTTTTTTACAGTAAATCCGGCAATCTGATAATGTTAACCGAAAATAAGAGAATTTATCAAGTAAAATCAAATTTAAGTGTGAATTCGACATTTCAACCAAGTGCCTATTCAGCAATGTATGTGATAAGAACTAATCATAAAATCAATAAAATTGTTCTTGCTATTTCAAAACTAATTCAGAGATTCTTAGCAGTGAACATTTTTTACAGCCTTAGAATTTTTGATAATGCATATTAAGTTTCCTCGTGTAGGAGGTTTTTATACTGTTTTCAGATTTGAAATAAATTACAACACATTTCCCAGTCTCGCATTAATATTTTCCTGATATTAATCCTCTTATACCGTCAAGTGTGTTGACAATTTATATTTAAACATAACTTATAAAAAAAACTTGAATTAAATATGATTTTTCCATATTTTTCTCAGAGGAAAATGAAAATGCTAAAAACTAGTTCAACTTTGCTTTGAAAGTTACTTAATCTTCAATTATTTTCATTTAAATCCACTGGCAAATTCAAGACTCGGAGAAAAAAATCAATTTGAAAATCCATTTACTCTTGCAACCCTCTCGGTATTGATTTTTATTATGTAAATAAAACATAAACCAAACATATGAAAATCATATTTAGATTTGAATTAAAGTTTATATACTTACAAAGAGCTTATATAAAGAAACACGGATCACAACCTACCTGAAAAATAACAACAAACATAACAATTAGTAAAGCAGAATAACAAGAGCAAATGAAAAATATTACATGAACTCTTATTTACGCAAGGCATTAATTTGTGGGTAAATCAAAACCTGCGCAGAGCACCTGCTAACATCAATTTCATTGCTGAAATAATTGAAACAAGCGCAACAGCTTTTCTTTAATATATCGATCACACAAGTCAGTAAATTCCCAACATTTATTACGGTCTTGTATCTAATGAGTTAATTACCTTTCGTTTTGCAGAAAAACGAATAACAAATGCCTCTTAATAAACCAGTGGTAAAGCGGTTCTGAACCCCATTCTTCGAGCTCTCTATTATTCTACTTTTTATCACTCAATTACATGAATAAATTATTAAGTCAACCAAAGGAATATCGGAAAAAATTTAAAGAGGATTTGCACAAAAACTTTCACTTTTGTTCTGGCAAATCTATTCCATTAAAAAGAAATTTTTTTTCAATAATCCATCTTAAAATATTCTTATTCCATAATTAAGCCCTTAATAATCACACTTAAGCTTGAGTGAACGTTAAATTAATGAGAAAGATTACACACCACACATCGTATACCCAAACAATCCATTGATAAACAACCACAGTTCGAGCTTAAATCATAAACATCATAATCATCAACCTTAAAGTTGACGACATTCAACTTAAAAGTTCCACTTGACTTCACCGACCCACCTCTATGGTTCTATCTACAAAAAGAAGAGTAAACACCTTATCGAGTGGATCGAAATTATGAAGCTAGTACGAACTCGAATGATTGCAGTACCCTTCGCCTCCCGTCCCTACGGAGTTGTCAATATCAGTTTTGCCTCATCTAGAACCCATCCTCACGGGACAATTTCAGTATTTGCTTGAAGACCCGACCGCCATGTTAGTGTCAAAAAAAACCTAAGGTAATATTGATCCGCTCATAGCGAGAAACGGTTGCCTCACTGCCCCTTGTGAGACCACATACATCCACTCACTGTCACTCGAGGGTTAGCAAATAAAAGAAGAGAAAAAAATAGAGGAGACTTTCAGCACGTGGCAAAAACGCAATCTTAGTCTCTCCGATGTCATTGAACCGAGTGTAAATCAAGAGGTGTCGGTTGATGACGGTGGACAGAGCAAGTGTCAGTTGGCATCGAAAAAGAGTAAAAGTTTATTGTTTTGTCGGGGTTAAGTATGAGGATCTCGTTTTGGAAGATGGAAATTCCCAGCATTTTCAGAGTTAAAAATATCACACGTTCTCTAATTGTCTGCTACATAAATAGTGGAACTGAAAATTTATGCTTCCATTCCCAACTTTAAAAAAAAAAAAAATTCAAGATTTTATTCTATGTTTTTGTTAATAAATGTTCTTAAAGATCGTAGAGCGTTGATTTGTCTCATTAGCAGTCTTTAAAAATTCAATTATGAGTCAAGAGTTTTTGAATTATTAGCCTTTAGATGGAGCATCGACAGTGTACTGGAAAAAAATATTTCCAAAGAGATTTAAAACTTTAAAAAAATGTAAAGAAAAGTCTTTATCATTAAATTAATTACTTGGCACGGCGCCTATGAAAACTGAATAATAATTGTCAAGCAGAAAAATTCAAATTAAAAACAATACAAACGATCTTTGTTGAGTTGATGTTGAATAATGAGTAATTTGAAAATAATTTCCCAAAACTTTGATAATTTATTTTAAAAAATAAAACCACATTTGGCAATAAGGTAACCAATACTGCTCTCCAGACAGCAATCACAGTCGCCAAAATAAACTCAGCTGCCAAGTATCTCGTGCAATACCCTGGTCACAACAACTAAATGCAGGCTAACGAGACGAATCTTTCAAAAAATATGATTGATGTAAAACAACTAACCTTAACCTAACCTCTCGTGAAGAACACGAACGTTCAATCCACGGTATTAAACGTTTTCCAATAACATAAATGGAGGTGCTTCACAAAAGTGTTGCTACGAAATCCGTCATTTTCATGAATTTCAAATACCAAACGAGATTTCATTATACGTATTTAATTTCATCTCAATTTTAAGTGAATGAGCAAGCGATTTCAGTCACTGATTGTTTCTCTTATTGTACTTAAGAGTAGCAATAGTAATGACCCTTTTCTTTGTATTGTGAAAAGCAGAACCAGCACAAAATCCTCTTATCAGCTTGACTGCAATACACTAATGTTACACATAGAAACTTTTTCTCTTTTGCAAGCGCTTATAACTACAACAACAAACACAATTAAGGCCAAATTAAAATTTTAAAAACACACAATTTCCTCCCCACCCGCAAACTGTCTCATCTAAAAATAGAAAGTTAAAAAACCTTCAACACATTTCAACACGCATTTCCTCAGGTCATTAGAAAATTATCCAAAAATAAATTGCAAGTTACCTTATAAATCCCCGGTGTTCCCCATCCATCTCCCAGATCTTGAGTCATGATGATAAAGCCAAACGGAGTAACAGTAATCCAAGCAGAATAACGGAAAAATTGAACACTTAATCAACTCGCAGGTCGCACAGTAGATTCGCAGACATGAAATTTAGCAGGAAATAAAGAAGTGGAAAGGAAAAATCCTCAGATGATACTAGATGAAAGATGCTTGGCATGTGAGCAGCCTCAGCCTCCGCCACTGTCGCCTGAACCTATTCATGGCAACTGGCAAAGAGATGCCGAGGCGAGTTCACTCTAGTGGCAGATGAAAGGGAAGGCCCAGGGAGAAATTCACAGCTGGATTCTTTCTCATCCCTCTGTATTAATGAATTTTTTAAGAAGCTCCATCGAGGATAAGTTTTAACAAGTTGGTATTGTATTTTAAACGGTTCGGTTGTTTGCCAGATTTTTTAAAATTTATAAATTGCTTTATTTCAAAAGAAGAATTTAACCCTCGCTAACATTTATTTCTGTCATGCACGCATGAGAAGATGATTTAAATCGAGTGTTTGAGATATAAATCTTTTTAAGAACTGTTTTATCTTGTACTTATTATTGTGTAATTATACTTTAAAGTACAAATTTTGTCTTTCAACTGGTTAAAAAAAACTTAATTACCTTCCTAACAACATTTAGGAGATGACTGTAATCTCTTTATCCTAAAAAAAATTTGTTGTTTTCGTTTTTAATATTTTTGCTTCGAGGGAAAAAATCTTTTAAAAAAGTCCGAAGCAAAATGATCTTTTTATACAGTCTTGAGACATACAGAGGTACTTGAGATAGAAGAGACAATTTTTCTTTTATTCTTCCTCCGTAAATACAAGAAAAAAGTATTCATGATGCCCTCAAGTTGTTAAAATCCCACGATGAAAGTAAGTTTCGACTCGAGAACCTCAAGACGAATCTTGCTTCCTGGATTCTCGAAGACGAATAAAAGCAGAAATTTAATGTATTTATCATTCTAGCCAGCACATGAGAATTTGCATCCTTCAATTCATCCAAAATCAAAATGCAATTTTCCTTCTTCGGAATTGAGTTATTTTCATTCAAATAACTACAATTTCCATCCACCGCAACAACAAATTCATTTTATGACGCGAAGCACAAAAAGAAGTTGCTGACAAACAAATAAAAACAAGGTCACAAAAACAACTTCTCAAATGTCCTGAGCAGCTAATTAACGTATCTCTTACATCTCGGCATCTTTTTCTAATTTTAAACTCCAATTCTTCACCAAAATTAGCCCTCTTCGGAAGTTTTTTCTTCAAGGCAGTGTAATTTGCCACAAAGTGAGCTGGAGCCTACAGAGTCGACTACTACAGTACTTTCTTTTTTATTCCCTTAAGCCAATCCCCATTTTTTTTTGGCTTAATTTTCTTTTGTTCTTTTTATTCCAAAAGAACGGTGCTACGAAATTACCCGCAGAAAACCTTCTAAATGTCCGTCACTAACATTTGTTCAATGGACTAACAGCATTTGGAAAGTCCCTCGGGACAAGTCACTTCATTGCGTGCTTAAGGTTCTTTGTTTTATAGACTGAGCTCAAGTTAATCAGTAATTCACAATTTAATACGTCAATACAAACAACCTAACATCACCCAGTGACAGCAACACCTCCAAAATAGTTTTTTGTTGTGCTTAAATTGCGTGGAGCTTAGGGACACCCGACTTTAAGGTTAAATTATCTCCAGAATTCATCTCTCAGTCGAACAACCATTATTCTAATAACATTTTGACTCTAAACCCTTTATTAGTACTAATCTTGTCCAGAATAAATGCTTTGTGCTATGGATAATAAGCTACAGAATGCGCATCTGAATGCACATATGAAATGTTGTCATTTGTAGACTATAACAACAACGTGTTGTTTCTACTGTATAAATTAATTTAATGTCAACCCAAACCCAAAAGATTTGTGTAATCTTGCGCAATGTAGTTGCTTCGTCAACCTTTCGACAGTGCCGTTTTAAGGTCTATTGTGACCCCTGGGCACAGCCAGGTTTGTATCCTCACTGAAGTTTTTCTGTGAGTTTCTTCCTTCTTTTAGTCTTTGACAGTGAAATGTGCCTTTTTTACTACAAATTTAAAAAGTGAAAAGAATTGAATTTTCTACAACTTTTTCTCATCTGCATTCAATAAATCCACCTTGTTCGGAGCGTCAAATTTGACGTAGAGACATCGAATTTATAACGGTATACTGAAATGTTACGTATAGGTTATATACAGAATACCCGAGTGCCTTTACTAGACTCAGACACGTATTTTATTCATGGCGAGTTCAAGACCCACATCTATATTTGACACGCAGAAATAAAATTCATAATTTGACTTGTGGGCTTTTACGCTGTTAAGGGCAGCTTTCATTCTAAGCCGTTCTGAAGAAATTTTCGAAAACAATATTAAAATTTTCCACAAAAAAAAAAATTTTTTTAGCTTGAAACCGAGTGTTCCAACTAGAATTCCCCCAGATTTAATTACGTGGGGAAAATAATTATTGCTACACCCCAACGAGCACGTATAAAGTTCTCATCGAAATCAACATCTCTAGTTTCTTTTCAAAGGAATTGAATTAAAATCACTTTTTCAGCATTCCACTATTTTAGGCAAACAATAAAAAAATTGTTTACCATCGAGCTATTTTTGGCACAAACCCCATCAATCGGATCGCTTTAATTACATTATAAGCGATAGCGCTATAACACTTTCCTTTCTCTTACTTAGACGTCAATTTAACACCGGTCCAAAGCTTTCCCCCAAGTACAAGTTAATTAGATTTTTTCCTAGCATGACAGCCATTTGAAACCGGCAAATGGGTTCAAATCACTTGAACGAAAACAACAACCGATCAAGCTTAAAAACACCACATTTAATTACGTCATTCAAATTTTGCAGAAATATTTAAATCGACGTGCTTCTCACCTTCCTTCCGCTTTTCGGATTCACATAAAAGCCTTTTTTTGTTGGTTTCTCTAAAAGAACCAAAGAGCAAAGAAAAAGTACCTTATTCTTACTTCTTTTCAATATTTTGTTCCATTATCTGAAACGCGCGAGAACTAACAAATAAAAAATGTAAAGAAATATGGAAGTATAAATTATGTAACAATGATTTCCATTTCTGCATGATTTTTTTCTTCTTAAAAGTATTATTAAATTTTCACATCTTCACGAAGAGAAGCGTCTTTAAGTTGTCATCAAGTTGTCACGAAAAGTTTTAAATCTAATTTATTTAATTAATGTTATTAACAAAATTGAGCTTAATAAGTTTAATAACAATTAAATTATTTTGTTTGCACAAAAATTTACATTGAAGTAGCTGTGGTTGATGACAGCAGTGAAATCAGCTTATTATTTACAAACGCTTTTGTCATTTTCACTAAACCACGATAATGCAGGCTAACGGATATCTTGTTGCAGGTTCAACCATACTCATTAAGTATTATCCTAAAATAGCATTTCACAAATCATCTTCATAAATGAGACTTCATTAGCGTGTGAAGCTAATGGACTCTACCAAATGTGCGTAAATGAGTTACAGATAACGGTCCCCCCCATCAAAATATTAATTCAACTTTAAATATTTAAGTTCTAAATTTTAAGTTGCTGAAATTCAGTTTTAGTATTTACAATAAATTTCTACTTTTTTGTTATCTTTTAAACGATACAAATTAATTGCTTAGCAGTAATTGCCACTTCTAACCGGTATTTTACGAGATTAAAACTGCACATGACCTCAGAGCAAATAAATTGATTTGAAAATATCAAACAGATAAACAAACTTTGCACTTTAAGGAAGTTTTTTCTATTTTTTCAAAAACCACCAGGCTTATTTTAATTGATGTCAATTGAGGAAAATCCTTTAAATACTTTTTCGTTCGGTTCTGCTAATCTATCTAATTATAAATAACAATGACACAGCACTTCCCTTAATTGAAAAACTCAATTAATTAATTACAAAACAATTACAACTTATACCTTCACCATAATCACTACAATTTGCAGCCAATTGACTTATTTCCTTCCTTTATTACAAAATTAACATTAAACAAACAAAACGTTCTCTCTTTAAATATTGAACTCAAACCAATCTTTATTTCTATTTTTCTCTTTCATTTCTCTTTGGCTAAACTTGCAATCATTCAAACAAAACCTTAACCCCAGTTCCATTTCCATATTCAAACATATACCATAGCACAAATTGAATTACCATTTTCTTCCAAAACACACCCAAATAACTCTTCTCAGTAAGTCTGAACACTCACTCCCACACATCCATTTCCCTTACCCACTTCAACAACAGCCATCAGAATAATGAAAACTCTTTCATTCTATTTATCAGCAATAATGTGAATACTAACTATTTCATTGCCAAATCGTTCCAAAAATCACCCGAAAAAGACCTTTTCACACAAATATGAATGTATAAAACAGTATAAATTTCTCCTTTACGCTTCATTTAATTTAATAGGCAACAAGGGAGGTTTTTAAATGGCGCATATAAGAAAAGGCAGTGTCCAGATGGAAACTGATGAATGGTCCTTAAACATTTTGGCCTGAATTGAATAGCCAACTAGGGAGTTTAGTGCACGAGTCATGGAAAATGGCCATTCTACCTCCTATTTCCCTGCTTGGCTAGGCATGAAGTGTTGAAGATCCTTCACTTTTCTTCTTGATCGTGATATGGGCGAGAGATATGCAAAAAAAGGTCGATGGCCTCTAAAAGTCAACTCATATTACAAATGAGAACGGCTGATATTTCAAATCAGAAAGGATGAAGGAAACGATTTTCACTTATAAGTCGCGTGAAAAATGGGTTACTCTCGTGTACTTTGGACGCTGTTTCCAACCAGTCGGTGATATCATATAAAATCAATAAATTAAGCTAGAAAACATTCTATAGTACAAAAAAATATTATTTAACAAAAAATTGATTTTCCGTTTGATTTTATCACAAAGTAAACATCACAAGAAAAATCGTTGCTCTTTCAGATTATAAATAAAACAAAATTTTCTTTTCTAGTAAATGCTACCAATTTTGTGGTTGAATTAAATTTTAAAGATGAAAATAATAGTCAATTTCTTTAAATTGGCTCGAAGGAGGCGTTGAATGGCAGTTCTTCATTTTGCTGCTGAGAATATAGAAATTGGAACTCGAATCAGCAGATGGGTAAATATTGCACAGCGCTTAAACATCAAATTGATCTAATTTACTATAAATTAATCAGCTCTTGCCGAATTTCATCTTAAACGAGCCTTGAGAACTTAAAAATAATTTAATAAAGATTAAGTTAATACAAGGCTGAATAACAAACGTACTAAACCAACACAAAGAACTGAAATCCAAGGTTGTTTTTCGAGAAATCAAATTAATTTTGTTTTTGTCTTGTTGTTGAAGCAAATCGATACATGTCTGACCAAGAATCTGACCAAGTATTAAATATTATTACTAATGCTATTAATAGCAAAAACAAAATACAACTAAATTACATCCAACTAAATTGCAGCTCATCTTTATGCTTAAGTAATACATCTGCCGTTCCTTTTAGTGTAAACATAAATAACAACGTTTTTTTGAAGCCAGTTTATCTACAAAACTGCCAATTTATTTTCATTTGTTTAATACATTTAATTAACTCCCATTTGTTATACCGTTTTTAAAAAGAGCGTTAACTAAAAAAAGATGCAGATCTTATTAAATTCCAAATCCTTTTCCACTAAATTTAAGGTTGACTTTTGACTTTAGAAGATAATATAACTACAAGTACATCAGAATCCCTCATTTTGCGAAGGAATTTTATCCCGCTGGTTGTGTTTCTCAATTTAATATTCAAAATTAAATTAAATCAAATTACTTAGGCGCTTGACTATTCATTAAAAATTCGACTTCGTAATTTCATTTGACGTAAGCAACGTCATTGCAATAATTTTCAAACTTTAATTCTATTTCGTCTTAAATTGATAGGTAAATGTAACCTACAAAAAGATAATAGTTCTTGTAGAAAAACTCATTTGGGAATAACAAAAAAGAAATCGAGATAAAACAATTCACAGAGCCCTCGCAATCAGTGTTCGAGTTATTTTAACGACACCTTATACTGTAACGGAAAAATTCAGAGTTCCAATCCAATAAAGTAAAAATAATTTCATTCTCTAAACATCCCAAAATTTTCTAAACCAAAATCGACGTCCGATCCATTTTTCTTTTAGCATTTTAAATTAAATAACATTTTACAGCCAATACAATATCATCCATCTTCGTCACCAGGATTATACAGTTAACTTTAGCAGCCATCAATTTTGAAATTATTTGAATAAAGAATACTTGAAACACAACCTAAACAATCAATATCAAGAATTTCTTATCCTAACTTAAAGAGCACGATCTTGTATTCACTTCCGACAAAACACACGAATTCTTTGTTGCAACTTATCATTTGCGAAATGCAGCTGCCGTCGCAGACTGTAATTAATTCCGTTGGTGCAGTGGTCAGCAGTACGTATCTACTAAGCTCCTTTTAGTTCTAATTAATTTTGATCCAATCATGTTTATGCAGTACGTAAGTAGATGCGAAGACTGGACCTACTGAGCACTCATTTTCAGGTTAAAGATGAGACATAATGAAGCCACAACATCCATCGAGGTCAACATCTTTTGATTTATCTTTTCACTTTATAATAAAATTGTCTTTGCTTTATCCTCACGTTTCAAAGGGTCAAATTCACCTGGTGAACCACTCCAGAGCTCAAAACCAATACCTCGAATCCGTACAAGCAATTTGATGAAAACACCCAATTTTTCTTCGCCCAACCTATTCGAGCGGAATACGTAATTGAAATTTACACCGAGTAAAATTGAAAGAGGTACCAATTGTGTGTAAACAAGTAGGATTTAGACACCTGACTTATCACGAAATCCTGTTCTTCTCTTCTTTCTGCTCTCTCAAGCCCGAAACGAGCGAGACAAGTTAAACTCGCATTATATAACAAACTCGAAATCCATTCTTGTTTGGTTTCTCGCAGACCGCAAGTGATCAATCACAATCAGATAATTAACTTAACTGCTAAAACCAACAGGAAAGTATAAATTTGAAATTTTCGCATGATTCACCAGTTGTCAAAAATAAGAAGTCTCTTAAAATACCATCACTGTTTGCTTGCGGCTAAACAGTGCTGAGGCGGCACCTCTTTATATTGATCGATTGTAACTAAGTAACAACAAACTCACGGCTTTATTTTCCGAAAACATCCTGAGAAAGCAGGCACTGGCTTTAGATCACCTTTAAGTAAAAGGAAAACCATAAAATGAGAAGAAATAACCGAACAAAGCAATTTTTCCAGTTTAAGAATGATTTGATTGACATTGATTTTTCTCTGAGTCAAATCAAACTTAGTGGTATGTTATTTTTTGTTGAAACCGCTTTTCAACCATATAATTCTCTTTATATGAGATTCTAATAATTTATAGGTTATTTTCAAACCCAAGTATACACTATCAATGTATAGCAAACTCGTAAACGTTGAGGGATCTTTTACTGAATGATGGCCTATGGGATTGTCTGCAACGTCGATCTATCACGGCAAATGTGGTCTTATAGCAAAACCCTGTTTCAACGATGACGACAAATCAAACTGAAAGCAAACACATGTCATCAAACATTAAAAGATTAACCTGCTAAAAAATTTATCTCTCCATTTAACTTAGAAAAAAGTGAAACTTGATGAAAACCTAAATGACATTTTCATAAATCATTTTCCTGCTTTTTTTATCTTTCTTGCATTACCCTGTGGCAAGAAGACAATAAGTTGAAGATAGTCGTAAATAAGACCAGAGAAGTGGATTTTTCCACATCTTTGCACCACATATTCACATTCATTTATCATGATTTCGCAGCCAACTAATGCTGGAAATAACTATTCAGCTCTGAAAAGTAAGCTTCACTGCAGTGCATTGCGAAACCGAAGAAAAATAAGACAAACTTTTCATTTAAATGAAAGCGTTATTAAATGTAAACTGTAAAATTATTATAATCATCTTGAAATAAAAATAAGATGTAAAACTTGTTTAATTTATTGCAAAACTCTCATTTCTCACAGAACATTTAAAAATCACCCTGACTCTTGTTATAACCCTCAACTTTAAAGTGCATTACTTAAATTTTAATGACTCATTTTTAAATATTAACGCTTCAGTTACGACAAAGCACACGACAATATAACGTGACATTTAAAGACAAAAATTGTCAGAATTTTCAGTTACACACATTTTGTAATTCTGCCAGATGGATAATGGTTTTTGCAATGATCCCAAGATTTTTCTCCATATCTGCAACAACTATAAACTTCATACATTTTATTGAAATCATAACTGATAAAAAAATTCAATTTTCTTTTCTTGTCTCGACCTCAGCTGCAAACCTTGTGGTTTCTCTTACGATTAAAGATAAAACACCCAAATAACAGTGGCAAAACCTTGTCTGGTTATAGTCAACTCTGTTTTGACATCCACTTTTGTTGACTGCAATTGCTGCCTTTTTCCTCCTAAAATATTAAGTTTCTTTGATGCGTTACTCAATCTTTAAGTTTGGGCCTAAAGGAGAAAAACTCTGAAATAATATCTACAGGAAAAGTGGACATAAGCAGAGTAAAGCTGGCTTACGGCCAAAGGAGAAGTGTTTTCAAAGATTTACAGCACTTGATTTTTGGCTTGAAAACATGATGACCTAATAAACTGGCTCGTGTAAATCCAATAAATTGCAATAAATTCCAGTGTTTGTGTAATTAGGAATGAGGAGTTAACCAAAATCACGAAATTTAATTAGTCGATACAGAATTGTTGGACGCTCGATATCATTTTAAAATTAATCTACATACCAAGAAGGATTTAGTTGTTGCTATACGATACAACATTAGAAAAATTTTTATAAGATAATTATGGTTGCCTTATGGGAAAATTGCTGATCAATACCGGTGTTTACAAAAAATTAAATTTTGCAAGCCGATTAAAAGTTGTGTACTTTAAAAAAGTTAAATTCCTCGATTATAAATCAAAAATATGCACGATTACAAGAAATTGCTAAACGTAGCGAAACCGCTTTCATCCTTCTAACTTATTTATGATGTTACTAAACGAGCAGCTGCAAAAACGTGTCCAAAGTGTTATACATGTCTCTTCTGTTTTCTCTTTAAACTCGACACATCAATATGCTAATACATTTGCAGGTTAATGCTTACTGAAACCACAATAGAGCAATTTGTGTTAATTCCAGGGTCCCCTAGGTAACACATCATTGTTTCAAAGGAGGAAAACCAACACAATTTCGAGGAAAATTGGAAAAAAAAAGGAAAATAAAACAATTTTTTGAAATTATATCCACAAGAGGAGGAAAACCAACACAATTTCGAGGAAAATTGGAAAAAAAAGGAAAATAAAACAATTTTTTGAAATTATATCCACAAAAGCGGGAAAATATTATCTGTAAAAAATATCACAAACCGATTTAAAGATATAAGTCATTTGAAATTTATTAAGAAATTACTGGTGTGTACGGTGGAAGCACAGACCATCGATGATTAAAAGCCCTACAGTGGCCATTTGATTTACGGGTGGTCATCTATAGGGAAAATGAATTGAAAATGGGGAATTCCAAAATCTCAAAGCAATAAGTGAACAATTTCACTTGATAATGCTTTATCGGTAATTCTATTCCTAAAGGGCTTAAAACTGATCGCTGCTGACCTTATTTTGGTAGTAATAAGCTAATAATGGTAACAGCTCATTGTTATTGCCTCTGATTGCTGCAATTCTGTTTTCGTTAAGTGTGTATAATTAGTGCCCTCATTAAAGCTTAATAAAGGTCTTACTGATTGTGATTCGATCGATAGATTAATTCGGATAATTCAAATCAGATAAATTTTTTGCAGAATGATTTAATTCCTGAATCTCTTTAATATTTAAATTTTGCTCTGCTTGATCTAGTTTTTAAACACGAGTTAATAACTTAATAGTAATTAACTGGATAATCTGGGTAATTACATTGCTCGTTACATCCATTTCGAATGCAATTCACTACGTATTGTTTATGGAAAGTTATTAGAACAATCATAAACGAAAAACTCTTGATGAAAGTTGGCCATTTTATTGCTCACAATGCGGATTTTACGACAAATGATGAAGACTAAAAATAATTTTCACAATCTTCACATTGATAAGAGTCGGAACAGCAATACCTCCATCTAGTGAAAAGAATGCTAACTTGGTTTGCAGAAATTCAGGCTTTCATGTAAAATGAATAAAAAATGATAAACCAAGGTAAGAATAGACCAAAATGAGTTCGGATTTTAGACAGCAGTCCTTAAGATGGCTTAAGACATACCATTGGAATGCCAAATCCAAATCTAAGGCTCAGTGCTGAGCCTCGATGTGGGCTTCCGAGCTAAGACGTACTGGGACTTGTGCAGAAGGGAATTGGATAGATCTTGAGCCCAGTTTGCATCTTCTCAGAGTGAATGGTTATGGCCCTGCAAAGTAGCGGCCCCCATACGCTGTTCTGTTTGTATTTTTAAAAAGTCTAACCAAAGCATCAAAAATTGTTGTTGTTTATCGACAATTTTTGCACCGTAGCTGAACCATCTACCAAACTTTTTTTTTACCTTAACCAGTGGCGAATTTAAAGGGTCCTGGGTGGGACAATGACATAGGGGACCTGATTTCTTTATGAGGGAGTTTCAGACTGGTTCCGAAGCAGTAGATCAATATGTCAAATTTGATGTTGCAAAGTCGAATTCGATATTGCAAATTGAAATTCCATGTTGCAAAGTCAATTCGACGTATAAAGTCAAATTCAACGTTGTAAATTTGTTGCAAAGTCAAATTCAACTTTGCAAGTCAAATTCGACGTTACAAATTCGACGTTACAAATTCGACGTAGCAAATTCGACGTTACAAATTCGTCGCAAAGGCAAATTCAACTTTGCATTTCTAAATTTTTTTTCCATGTGAATTCTTATCACTAATCAGGCAATGATCTAATTATCTCCCTTTAGCAATGCAGCAAAGCTACCCAACGTGCGGCTGTTTAGTCCGTTTATATATGAAAATTCGACATAGAATTTAACTTCCCTTTATTTGGTTCAAAGGTATTTGCAGAATATATGCCCTCCGGAAAATTAAATTTGCCACTGTTTTGAAATGTGAATACTGAGGACTGATTAAGCTATTCGATTCTGAAAAAAAAATATAGTACTAAATGATCTTTACGTGATTCACCAAGGTCAAATAATACCACCAGAACACGTGCAGTAGATAGCAAAGATATCACGATAGTGCAGTATAGATATCAAAATGATTCTGATTATCAACTCGGCTCCTATTTAACTTATTTCAATTAGCCTATTTTTTTAACGTTCGCATTTCTACAAACAATCAAATTACAACACTGTGTAAACAAGTTTTTGTGAATTAAATACAATCTTTTAGTATGTAATTACTTTAACAATTTAAAATTTTCAACAAAATAAAAATGAAAAATTATAATTCCCAAAAGCTTATCTTTTAAATAAAGCTGTAAATAAAAATAATTTAATTTTGTTTAAAACTGTAAAAATAAGAACTTACAAATCACAAAAACGAGAATCCAAACATCAAAACTCAAAAGGAAATTACATTTCACCCGCGCGCCATCTATTGGTTCCGCATCAAACTTGTAATAGGAAAACTCAGCCAAAGAAACACCATTTCTGTATTATTCTATTGTACAAAATCTTTTCGAATTCCAACATTAACTTCGACCGGATATAAATCCCCTTCCAGACTCCTTCCAACTTCACCCAAACGATCCATGCTGAGACAGAAAATTCCAAACCAAACTTTCCCAAAGTTGGCTTTCAGCCAGACTAAAAATTATATATACTTCATCAGAATAATGATAACGTCGCGAAATCTGACTTCTTGCACATGTGCAAATCAATACCGCACGAATTAACTCGAGACCAAACTCGACTCGCGATTAGGTTTTATAATTAATTAAAGCGCAACACTAATCATGATCGATAACGACCAATATACATAATCAGCAAAATGATCTAATTAGCTCCCTTTAGCAAAATTAAAATATTTAAAAATCAAAAATAAAATTCCTCCTACCCTCTACCGCCGAATCCGGCGTTCGCAACGTTCCCCAACCTTTCAACAGATGGCGACACATTCCTTTCCGAGTTCTTAACGACCAAGACTTTATTTAATTTCCACAAGTGTCTTGACAATTTATAGACGTCTCAGCCAATTAAATTCTCCAGAACATTTCCCTCACCTCTTAAAGCAAACATCCAATCAGTCTTCGGTTCAATCAATTTGCGAACTTTTTCCTTCTAGAAAAGCACCTTATTCAAACTTCCTTAAACTCCGGAAGTTCTTTGTTCTCCTAATCTCAAAGCAAAGAATCAATTTGCTCCTGCAAAACACATCGTGAGGCAAATACAAAGCCCGATTTCCAAAAATAACAGTAAATATCAACTTCTACCAATTTCATAGGAAAACAACAAGATTCATTGAAACGTAAAAGAAAAATCAATAGTTCTTTCAAATAACTTTTCCCTCCAGATCGAAAATAGAATTTAAAAAAAAATAAAAAAACTGAAAAGCGTTTGCACTTGTCAATAGAACAAGGACCATTTACAACTACCTTAGATCTATAAATGCCAGTGCCAAGATGAAGGAAAAAGAAACCATAAAACAGACGGTTTTTCTCCTACCTGAACTCTGTCCCTGGGAATCCAGGCTGACTTCTTTGCGGATATGATGGTCCATTTGGAATGAGCGATAGACGGAACGGAACACAAGTAGTTTTTACCTCACTTCAGCGAGATTCGACATCTGACAAAATAAGAGAGAGGAAAAAAATGGATTTCAATTCAATTGAATGAATGGTTATGGCAATTACACAGGTGAGAATGAAAATCGGCTAAAGATTGCATTTTATTGCATTTAGATATTTGTTCTGCTCTTGTCAGCTGCAAACTTCAGAAGCAATTCAAAGCGAAAGAAAAAATGGCAACACTGGCATCACTATAAAAAATATGTCGTAAAAGAATCCTCCACTGTTGGATCCGAGTTTACACGTTGCGTTTCAAGTAGTAAAAAACCGAGTGAAAATAACCTAGCTGATAATCAGAGAAAAATCTAGTTTTAATAACTTTTACTACTAATCGATAAAAGTGAATAAAAAAAAGTTTGCTAGATGCACCCTAACAATACCCCAAACTTTGAAATTTCAAAAAAAAATTATCTCTCTTTTTTCTTTTTATTTTTACAACGAAAATAGTATTGATCTTTTTCAAATTAAAATTAAAAAGAAAAATATTGCGTTTGAAAAACACATTTCCTCTGATGAATTTTTTCTCTAATAAAATACGAATGGTTAAGGATATAAAGTTCGCCTTTACACGTACATGAATATAAAAAATATGAAATTTTTAAAGGGAAGGAAGTATTTATTCAAAGAGAAGTGAAAGCAAAAATGTATTGAGCGAAAGCGGATAGTTTAACATTGAAATCTCATTAATAATGAGAACAATAAAAGCTATCAATACTCCTTTATTATTTAACCGTGGTAATGCACATACTAGCATGAAAAATTTCCATATGAAATATATAGTTAAGTTTTAACTCCACCGATTCCAGCTTATTAAAATTTAAAAGACTTTCAGATTTACAATAAATAAATTTAGTATATTCTCTTAATTAAAGTTTTTGATTAAAAGAAACCACTGCATTTATTTATTGTAAATCTGAAACTTAATACCATTCTCTAAGCAACTACTAATGACATTAATATACAACCAAATAATCGAGCACGCAGAACCAAACCTCGCAATTAACCTTATTTATAGGTCCAATTTAATTTACATTCCTTTTCATAAACACAATTATTGGTTACAATAATGACTTTCTGTATTACATGATTTAAATTCGAATTAAATCATCACATGCCACTAAAATACTCGAAGTAAAAGCACAAATGTACTTTAAGCACAAATGTACTTTCGCATGAATATTTTAGAAGCAGCCAGAAAGTAAACTTCTAAACTTTTATTTTCTTAGTGAACCTAATCTTTAACTTACAAAACTACAGAAATATGCGAGCGCTAAACTCCCATATTCCCATATCAATAGTAAGACAGATTTGAATCTTTAATTAAACCTGACTCACTTTTCTCAGACTAAATCTGTTAATTGCAAGACACAGTAAGTCTCGTGAAAGAGATCGCATGACACCTTAATTACTTCTTTTCCACACTTTTCTGTTAAAATGAGATTAAAGTGATGGATGAAGGCGAAGTTATGGCCTTAGGTGTTGACTCGCTAGTTACGTGCTTAAAACAAGCTTGTACAAAAGTTACAATTTAATTACCGAGTATGTTAAGACAACGCTCAGTACACACCCAGGGATTAGTTTTTTTTTAAAGTTAAAACAAAAATTCAACTTATTTTCTTTTCACATTTTAATTTCTCATAATATAATTATCGCTCGGGAGAAACAGATTAAAAGAATTAAACTTTTCCAATTTCCAAATTAATCAGCTTGAGTTTGCTTTATAGTGAGAGGAAAAAACCAATGACATGAAAAAAATTGCTTCGCTGACAACAATCCTTAAAAAAAAAAGGAAAAAAAAAATAGATTTTCGAACTTTCTTTCCACCTGAGTTCTTTAGAAAATGAAAGAAAAGCCACTCGATAAATCCGAAGGTTAAGTTTACTGGAAAAAGATTAATTTACACGAGCCAACCTGGTATCAACAATGACAAGAAAGCATGGTTTCTCGAGAAATTTATAGCAATAGTATATCTCGATAGTTTTCTTCGTTACCAGTTAATTTCCACTAATTGAGCGACCAAATCTTATGTGCTAATTGACTTAGTAAATAAACCGTTAAAGTTTAAACATGTCGAAATTAAAATCCATATATTTGAAGCCACTGGCATCAAAGAACAAACGCACTTTCTAAGAGCACAAAAGCAAAAAGGTTTGAAAAAAGAATGAAAAATGATGTCAAATGTAAACCCTAAGGATGCAAACATCCAGTTTTTTTCAGCTGAAAAGAAGATAAAAGGATGTCAAACAACTTTTTGCACGTGAAATTCAATTTGTAGTTAAAGCAAATATTTCATTACGATAAATGATCGATTATCTCGATTTTAATTTTCCCACTTGCAACGTTACACGAAATGATAGATGCCACAGAAAGACAAAGCAGGTCTGGAACCAATTTGATTACCATTGAGATATCAAGGCGGAAATATCCAGAGACAGCGGGTGTCTGTTCTCTATCAAGTATACTGGATAAGTACGTACAAAACTGTGAGAACGAAGCGGGAGGTTCTTCACGCAATGCCACGTAATTTCGACTCATAAAACCCCACAAAACGCCACAAAGTAATGAATTCAAATTTCATAAATTTTGTCGCTTGAAAAGCTTTCGTATAAAGTTTATTTAATAAAATATGTCTAATTTAAACAACATTCTTGACATACATTCTTCTATTTATGTGACCTCATCAATCATATTACAATTTACGCAGGACTTGTTATCGGCAAAACCACAGCATTAAACGGCATCACCAATTAAAGTGACCCCACATTTTACCACAAGAGCTAGTTGTCCTGTGAAGCAGGAAATATGCAGGCTTCTTCGTGACCCAGCTGACACGCCTAACGATGTTAAAGGTAAAGGAAATTTTGGTTTCAGTGCTCTTATCACGAGATTACTTTACATTTTAAGCCAGAGCATCGCTGAAATATTTAAGAAGACTAAGTGAGCCATTTCAACCAGCTATTTGGGCAAGCAAATCCCTTTATTAGAACATTTTCTAAAGTAATAACTATTGGATTTAATCACAATTTCACTACCTACGATAAAAATACCGATCTACACCTTTAATACATAGAAAAATGGACGTTTTAGTTTATCGGAACGACTTCCAGCCAAAAATGTTAATTGAAACAGCAAAGAGCTCTTTATATTTGATGCGTTTCTATATACAGTGTATCGATTGCATCATTGAATTCATAGGAGCAACCTGAATTAATATGTAGTCAGGAATAAATGAACAGATGTTTACTCCTAAGAATTCATCATAAAAATACCCACTGTAATCTTTAAATAAGACATTAGTAATAAATTGACTGAAACATGAGCATTCATTATTAATATCGTCAACAATTTAGTCAAAGGCAATATAACATAATTAATTTCTAAATTATACAGTTAATTCTTAAGGTTTCCTAGCAGACAATTTTTTTCTGGTTTCATAGCGAGGCAAAACTGTTACCTTCTACTTTGCATTTTTTCATACAAATTTAATTTTTTCCAGTTGTGAATATAAGATTTAAAAAACAGTTTACAACTCCAAGAAAAAAAATGGAAAAACAAGCAAATTTTTTAAAATTCAAACCGTAGCCAAATTATTTAAATTTTTAAAACAAATTTAGACATTAATATTAACGTCGCCTTAAATTTTTTGCATAGATACAACTTTCCCAATAAGAACATCACGTGCATCATGTAACAACCAGAGAATTTCTTGCAAACTCGTTGAAAAACAAGACAAAAATAAATAAATAAACAAACAAACTGAAACAAGTCATCAAATAATTATATTTTATGACCGTTATCTTTCGCACTTTGTTATCTTTTGAAACGAGTTGCATTTGTCCTTTCTGTAATAACAAACACAGCCATCAATAAAATATTCATTGCTAATTTTGTGGTGGTCGTTGCGTTAATCTGCAGCAGTAATCCCAGTTGCTGCACACCTCTTCTTCGAGCGCAACAACCAATGCTACACAAATTAACAGCACCAGCTAAAATTTTTCCCTGTAAATTTGTAAAAGTTAAAGTTAACAAGCCGCAAGGGGATGATGGAATTCGGGGAAGTGAAAATCTTTTTACTCAAATTGTTATTGTTCTTACACGACATCAACAAAATGAATTTGGCCGTGTGAAACATGACAAAACTAAAATTATGCTTGTGACAGAGACTTGAATTGAATCAGCACAGCTGCCTGAAGGAGAACAATCTCTTTGGATGGTTGTCATGGTGATGTCAGTTCACGCCCCAAAGAGCAGGAAAAAACAGGAATAAGGTAGGGGAGAAAATAATCCTCAAAAAAACAGATGAGATGTTATTTTTTTTAGTTCTCTTTTTAATTTTTAAGGAAGTAGCAAAGTGTGTCCATTGCGTTTTTTGATGTTTTGAAGATTCAGAAACGTCATCAAAACAAAAATAAAGTTTTTCTTCCCATTTTCATTTTTTCCAAAACAAAAAATTATAATAAAATGAAAATATTATTACAAATTTGAATTAAATTTCCAAATTCAATTCACTTTTTAAATGAAATGAAACTGCAATAAAATGAAAATTGATTAAAAATAAACACCAAGTCGCTACAAACAAAAAATAACGACACAATAATCTTTACTTAATAGATCCCTTGATCTAAAACCTATATAATTTGCAGCATTTAGAGATAATTTGATACGACGCTCGCCAAATCCCCACCTGAGAACGCACCGCATCAGATAAGCGTGTTTGTGTACACTAATTAATTTGGATATTGTTGCTAAGCAACCAAATTCTGCTACTTTCCAGAATCTGTATCAAATTCAAACAAAAAGTAAATCATCTCCAAAACAGCATCTAATTTGCGATGCAACAATTTTTCATTTTCATTAATTCCATAAACTTAATTGCGAAAAAGGTGTTTGACTTTTAAACTAGTGCGGTGTCCCTCAGCTCCTTTACTAATGGCTCGGACTAATGCATCTAAGTGATTCCGGGGGGACTCCAATTAAAGTTGCTAAACACATTTCATGTTGAGTTAAATTCCCTCGGTGTAAAACTATCTTTCCCTTTTTTCACTTCAATCTCTCCATTAAGAAAATCGTTTTGCGCTCTCTTCAAATTTATAATTTTGGAAGGTTACACGAACCCTTTTTGCATGCAGCTTTAATTTCGTAATTAGCTGCTGTGTGAGAATGTACCCAACTTACGAAGAAATAAAGCTAAGGTCACGATACTCTGTGTAAATTATAAGGCAACAAATTACTACGAAAATTAACATTACAAAAAATTAGTCCAATGATTAATGGTGTAAAATTAAAATATTTAAGAAAAAAAATTTTGAATAAAAAATTTTTTTCTTTGCACTAAAAGCAAATTTATATTGAAATTGATAATTTTGATTAAGTTTTTTTTTATTTGCGTACACAATTCATTTTTACACACTTATTTTATAAGCGGATCAATATTTTTGTACGGAAAAACTTCCCAATCATCAATAGAAACCAGAGATGAAATTAAATAAACACCCAGCAGGCCCGATCGATACCCATCAATCAACATCGATTTTGTCCCCTCGCGGACTCCCCCTAAACAAACATTTGGCATTTTCCAAAATAAAATCCTCACATTCAACGCCAGCCTCTTCTTCATTTTTTATTGGGGCATCAACATACACAATTTTATAGGGTAAAGACATGAAGAAAAAACCGCACCCTCGTGTCACCTCCTCAACACACTTTAACTTGGCCCAAGTGACCTCTAGTGAGGTTTACTTTACACGTGCACAGCACGTCTGGAAGGCCATAAACTGAGGAAACTTGTATATAACGCCACAAATCTCTAAATCAACAATGGGTGCGAGTTCGAGCACCGGTCAAACACACGACAAACGTGATTAGCAAAAGGAAACACAATCCTTCAGTTACATTTATTAAATTTGCTTACGTCATGCAATATAATCGATAATTCCGTATACATTTCACGCTACAATAAAACAACTTTGTTTTCCCTAATAAAAGTGTAAATAACAGGTTTAAAAAGAAAAAAAATGGGATCTTTGGCCAAAGTCCAAGTAGAAATGTCAACAGATGCGAAACCAAATTGACTTGAATTTCAAATTGAATTTCGACCTCAAATCTCAAGACAAATGCAATTTATTTGCAAGTGCAAGTGAAAAACAACAGCAATCTCCTTACGAATTCACCTATCGAAAATAACAGTAAAAATAAACACAGGGATTTGTTCTTAATTTTCAAAGCACTCGCAATCTGCTGTCAAAGCGTGTAAACGTAAACCCTTTCACTGCAGTTGTGGAAATCCTCAAGAGGAAACGATTGATATCAATTAAGCTTTCATTGCTCAACTGGGGCAAAAGATAGAAAAGAAAAAAAATACCTCAATTTCCTCTTCTCACTGCCCATGTACTGCCCTCCAAGACTCAAGAAATGGAGTCTTCCCAAGTCGAATCGATTACTTTGCTTACAGTCACAGTTGTCTTGCAGTTGAGTTTGGGATGAGGAATGGAGTAAAGAAATGGCAATCTAATTTCTTTGCCCTACCAATCATTGCTTAAGCAGCGAATACACTGCATTGTAGAATGCAATAATGAACTTCTTTCTTTGGCCCTCATAAAAAATGCAAGCAGCAGACAGTCAAATCAGGCCCAATACAACAAGACGAGCACGATATCAATATGCCAAAACTAGGCCTAATTGCTCATGTTTAATTCAGTGTGCAATATAATATTATAAATTATTAATAGAAACATGATAAATAAACACTAAGTTTGTATTGAATTATTTGGAAGTAATTAATTAAAGCATTGTTTATTTTTAATGGTTGTTTGACAATTTAAAAATGTCATGAATGCAATTTGATGGTTTTAGTCTCTTTCTTGCGGTTTGCTTCTGTCAGAATCTCATTACCCCCCACCCACGAAGTTAAAACAAAATGAAATGAATGAAATTATTTCACAATGTCAAACTAATACGATAATTAAATAAAATATTAAGATTGATTTAATTATTGATGAAAAATTTGCAATAGCAGTTGTAAAAAATAATCGTAAATTCAATTTTAAATTTTAAAGTTAAGAAAAAAATTGAATTAAAGAATGAATTGAAGAAAAGAAAAGAAAAGAAAAAGAAAAAACTAATTAGATAATTTCCAATTCGGAATTCGGTTTGGTATTTAAATAACCCCACAAGAGCCATTGTATCTGCGATGCACTTGATGGACAGACTCTCATCGGTGATTCATGCCAACTTTTACCGAGTCAATCGTCTGTAAAATCTAATAAAAAACTGACAAAACAACGAACCCAACTTTGAGACTGATAAATAAAACAGCTATTTAAAGTCCAAAGGAAAATTCACTATTGCTGCAGCTTGTAAATTCACAAGACATTATAAATACGTAAACAAAACATCCTTCCTTTTACTTAGACTGTTGAATGTTAATTCCGGCTTTAACTTTAAAAATTTAAAAGGAGAAACGTTCGCTAAAATTTGTTCACTCAAACACAAACCGAACTAAAACAAAAATGTCTTCCGCCGACTTTATCGTGCCACAAAAGAAAGCACTGATGGGAAATTGACCTCCTCCGTTTCAATTTAGTGGTCTTATTTGAGCAGAGAGTTCCGCCAACCAACAAGTAGCACTTCGGCAAAATGCGAATGGAATTTTAATCTTTCATTTCTTCTTTTTGGTTTGCAAACGCGTTTCTAGAATAACGAATTTACTGCACAACTCTAACTAAAGGTCTTATCTCGTCGTCAATTTTTCTTCTTTTCTTCCTAAGAATAGCCCTTCCTTAAGGTCTTTCTACAACGTGCAAATGCTTGCCTCGTTGTACTTTTCAAATGTATTATGCATGACCGAACCGCACGAGAAAGTGAAGAACCGTTATTTAAAAATAAAAAAATAAAAAAAACAAAACAAGAATGCCCTTCACATCGAATGTCCACATTCCAATTTCTTTGGATTGCGAGAAATAAATATTCAACTGTCACTTCGACTTAATTTGACTTGCAAATGACGCGATTTATAAATAGAATTCAGGAAGCAATTTTCGCAGCACTCTTGAAAAAGTACAGAAAAAATTGAAAGGACGGCAAATTCAACAGCAATATAAATATCCTATTAAAGTTGAAAGATTAAAATTGTGCACCGAGTGAAATGAAACTTGCCAACGCGTGGCATAAACCATGACAAATATAAAGTAATTCTCAACAGACACCTTACAGTAACAGCAATTGCACAGCCTGAGGACAGTGCAATTCCCATTAGACAGGTTTACCGGAAAACCTTTCATTCCACTAACTTGCCCTTCTCTCGGCCTTGTCTTAATCAACGTCACTCCTGCATTTTATCCATTCCCTAGATACAAACATACGAGATATCGCTCACGCTGTAATAATGGTCTGTCTGCCAGCCAGTTTGCTCGCAAATATTTACCACCGATCACAAACAGAAACAAAACTCGCAAAAATCAGCAAAACTTTTTACTAATCAATTATTTCAACGTGTAAATTATTTAAAACTTGTCTCATCCAATATTTACAACCAAATGAACGGTTAATACAATTTAATGCGATTAACTAAAATTACAGAATAATACGCCGGTCATTAATATGTTAACCTTCTACATTTAAATCCACCAAGTGTCATTTTCGCAATAAATAGCTGCGAGGGTTCTGAATATCTTGATATTTTATCGAACAGATAAAACTTTGACCTCGGGTCGTAAACACAACCAAGTGCCAATTTATTTACATAAAAAAAAGGCACAAAAACTCGCATTCACAAAAAATCTATCAAAAGTGACAAATTTTCTAGAAATCTGATATACTTACCCTCAAAACACCTCTCTTATTGCCCTTATTATTTCACTTCAACCAGCCATAATTAATTCAATCAATCTTTACCTCGGGGTAAGCAATTTATAAGAAACACCACTAAATTTTCTCAAGAAATGTAGTAACAAACCGGTAACCATCCGTTTGAGTTTAAATGATCCAATATTTCTTGTCATTCATCTTTAATATTTGTCGCTTGATTTCAGACAGGTCAATTTTCCCTCAATGTATGTCTCTATATCTTGGGATTTGGAACGCATTGACGAAGATCGAATAGTCGATCCGTCGTCGTGCCACCAACTGCAGATGTAAACATCAATCACATTATCCTCCGAGCTAAGGCTGCGGAATAAACCCGAGCTTGGACGACTATGATTTCCACAACTAAATACCGTATTCCAACCCGAACCATTTCATGCATAACTGTATTTCTCGCTTGCAGCAGAGTGAAAATGATGGTTATCTCTTCCAAAAACAGAGATTCCTACTTCAAGCGTATTATTGCTGAATTCCCTCGTCAAGTTTTTTGGAATTAAAAAGGAAACAAATGAAATTTCTTTATTCAGCCGCAAGCATCCTATTTAATTCATGAGAAAACACAAAACTTTAATTTTTGTGCCGCATAAAACACAATTAGTAAGAATTTATGAGTTACAGCAAAACTACTCTGGATTCAAAAATGAAAAAAAAACAAAAAAAACAAACGAAAGATGCAAAGTCAACTAATTAACCACGCAAGAAAACAGTAAAAAAAAATTCCACAGTATCATGCACACAGCATCAAATGAAAAATAACTGCGTAAGCCTAGATAAGCACACGTGTAGCGCATTTATCTATAATATGCTCGTCTCAGCGCTCCAATTACGTCATCATCGTTATCATTATCATCATCATCGTATTATGTCATAGCAACACAACAACATTGATGTTAAGCTCACGAGTTCATCTTCTCTCTTAAAATGGCCGAATCAGGTAAAAACTTGTTATAAACTTGAAACTTTGTTAATTTAAAAAAAAAATCACGTCGTCTAGACTTCGAAATCCCCACTACTTTACTGTACTTTCCGCGGCTTCTCTTTGTTACCATTTGCTTCCAGATTACAAATTCTATTTCTGATCTTAGAGAGCATCCAGCGCCATAATGATATCAGAATTTGAAAAGTTTCTCTTAAAGCATCAAATTGCAATTAATTTTGAATTTTTTGTTTGTTTTAATTACGATTTATTTGGATATCATTGATGGGTTTTAAATTCTGTTACTTAAATTAGATGTCAATTTTCATCCGGAAAAATTCTGTTATCGCAAATTATCAAAATTTATTTCTACAATTAGAACTTATAGACGCAATTAATGACGCTTATTGATGTCATGTAATCACCATTGAACTGATGGATAAAATATTGGATTAAATAATATTAGGTAATAAACTGAAGTGTTGTCGCATCACAAGAAATAAGGACTCTTGGTTTGCGGTTGAACAGAAACCGATTAACCGTAACTATAGTAACCACAAGCAATAAGTCGTGCAAATAGAAATAACGCTTAAAACAAACAAACAAACTTATTATTAACAACAGAAGAATTTGTTTCACTAAGCATATTTGATTACACATAAAATAAAATTACACATCCGTCGTATTAAAAATGCATTAAATGTTTAAAAATTAAAGAAATGTCAAATTTTGTAATTAGCTACAATAGCCAGTACAATAATAAGCTTAGAAATGAAGCTTTGATCCGACTTAATAATTTCTCCGACATTCGTTTAATAATTACACACTTGAAATACATAAATTTTAACTGTGTAATTTGTAATGTTCCAAATCAGAGTAAATAAATCAATGTCTATTGAAAACTACATTGTGAACCAATTCAATTAACAAAATTCCACATTTTAATCTCATTATCTTTTCGATTTAATTAAACAGAAACTATTTATCAAACAAACCTCGTTGTTTACCAACTACCAAGCCCACAAAGACGAACTACATACAACAAGAAGTAAAATAAAAGATGATTTAGTAATTAGAAAAATATAAAAACTGAATATTTTCCATACTTCTTCAACCGTTTAAGAATGCGACCTAATATATTGCGAGCGACGCCGAACGGAATCGATTTGATTCCTATTCCTCCTCCATACGCCCCCTTCTTTCTGAACAAGTCATTTAGACAGCAGAAGTTTGGATTCTTTCCATTCTCCCAGGATAAACATCTTCTACCTCAATAAAATTCGGTGTAGTAGCCAGTATTTGCAGAAATCAATAATTTTGTTTACCTGCATCCTCGCATGCAAACTGTTGAATGCAATTACGGCGTAGGCAAAACTGCACTTAAATAACATACTTAACTTAAAACCTCGCAAATCTCTAACTGGAAAAAGATGATAAAAACCTTATAAAAAATTCATTCACGCCTGTAAACTCTCGAAGACAACAAACGCACTTTTCAACGCCACAGAGCAATCAGTTGAAGAAGACATTTCCTGCTTAACTAGAAAAAGATAAAACGCTCTCAATTACAACGCACTTGACGCATTTCCAACTTGAACATTTTCCTTGTTTATTCTTATTAAGTCAGTGATGTTGATCTTTCTTTCTGGCATCAACCATCAAAGACTAACAGAGGGAACTCTGTTTTCTTAAACTTAAAGAGAACGGAGCATTTATTTAGATACTTTCTTTTCATTATAATGATGGTATAAATTTTTAAATATTTTATAAGAAACGAGCAAAACTTGATCCCAAAATGCACTTAACTCTTTCCATTCATTCTGTTGATCGGTTAAACTTCATTTCAACATTTAAATAAAACTGAATCTTAAAGTTCACTACGTTTGCAATTGCTTCATTATGAAATG